>PVLC010005657.1:0-28667 GCA_004027655.1 Graphiurus murinus
GTGGATGCTAGGGAGAAGATGGGGCATAGGAGGGTCTCCAGATGAAAAGGAGAGATCCTCGATAAGCAAAGAAGTTGATTTAATTGTAGTGGACGTATGGGGCAGAGGGACGCCCTAAAGCACATGATGTACTTACACAATCATATCAAGGTCACTCACTGATGTGAACTTGAGGGGGAGGGAGGGGGAGGGAATGGGGGGGAATTGGGGAAGGGGTCAAATGAGAAGTGTGTGCAAATATGTTGTTAACAATTTGTACTTAACAAAGAGATATGCTATGTTGCACGAATTACTACAATAAAAAATTTTTAAAAATTTAAAAAAAGAAAAAAAAAAAGAAAAAGGAATACTTAATAGTCTTTTGTAACTGTCTAGAGTAACTAGAGAGTTGGTGGCAGGGCAAGGACCATCACAAGGAATAACTGTATCTTTTCTGAGCTCTAGGATCATATATAGGTGAGGACAAAAAAGATTCTTGTAGATGAAAGGCTAATAGGAATAATTAGGTTTACCTAGGATATTGAAGGTCAAGTGTCTGGGAACAAATGAGGCTTTTTAATGTAAGAGGAAATTGAATCCATTTTGCTTTCTAGAACAACTGGCTTGATGATCTACCTTACAGGGTAAACAAGGAAAATAAACATCAATACTCTGTTTTGAAGTCTCTGGGATTTCCCTCTATACCTGGATTCTGAATATGTCTTTAGACAGAAGGAGAGGGATGTTGGACATGGCACCTGAGATCAAGAAAATGATAGTGTAACTCATGACACATGCACAGAATTATATGGCTTCATCTATAGAACAAAGCTCAGTATTCCATGTAATGAATCTCTAAGCTGTACAAGTAAATAAATGGGAAGGAAGGGGTATTTGAGAAGTATGGAATAGTTGAGAAAATCTAAGTTGAAAACTGTGAGGAGATTTATTACATCATTGTAGACAATAAATTAACTAAAGATGCATTTTTAAGGCCCATTTATGGTTTATATACATATCTAGTTTGGTAATTTAGGAAATACAAAGAGGACTAAAGTGGGATTCTTGTATTTTGGAAGCCTTGTGGTTTTGTGGTCTATTTAGATCGATAGTTAACCTCAAAAGAGATACTGTGATAAAAACCTTAATAGCAAGGGAACTAGGAGACTAGAGAAGTAAACTATTTAATTCTATAAGGAGATTAAGAAAAAGTTGTAGAGGAAGGTGTATTTGAGTTATCTTTTGAGGTGTTGGAAAGAATTCTGAGAATATTTTATAAAAGTTGCCAAGAAGGTTAGTAGAAAGGTGGATATAGCTTATGTATGGCATTCATTATCATAATTAATAATAACCACTCCGTATCCAGGTCATTTGTCCTTTTACTCAGTAATCCTTATCCATTCTGGTTCTGGGCTCAGCAAATGACTCTTACGCTAAAACAATGATAACAATTTTGGTAGAAGCAGAAGCTTATAAAAGCATACAAATCCCAAATGTGTTGTGTGTTGGATTTTATTTCAATATATCCTCTCACAACAGATTCATAAAAATACCAAAGACAGCCAGTCCAAACTTAAAGTGACACATAAGTAAAATGCTATAAAGGTGTGAGGTCTTGAATTTATATAGATGAATAAAATGGGCTAAGAAAATTTCTCAAAAATCACACTTTCTAAGCCGGGTGTGGTGGCGCACGCTTGTAATCCCAGCATTCGGGAGGCTGAGACCGGAGGATCCGGGTTCACGGCCAGCCTCAGCTACCTAGTGAGGCACTCTGCAACTTAGTGAGACCCGGTTTCAAAATAAAGAATAAAAAATAGGGCTGGGGGTGTAGCTCGGAGGTAGAATGCCCCCAAGTTCAATCCCCAGTACCGCAAAAAAAAAAAAAAAAAAAAAAAAAAAATCACACTTTCTAATATCTTCTGCAGAAGTGGTGTTTTTAACCACTTCTGCAGAAGATATTAGACTACATGAAAAAATTGCTTACAGAAATCAGGGCCAAGACAATTGAACCTTGATTAAGAAACGTACAGTCATCACCCTTGGATTTGAGAAGCCTGGCATCACGTATTTCCCTGACTTCTGATAAACAAAATCAAGTGACTATCCCATGTGTCTGTCTTCTTTTTGTTGCTGTTGTTATCATTGTTAATGGTAACAACTATCATGAATACCTTGCCCATGTCTCATCATTGTATATTGGCTGGGTAAGAAAATGATACCTTGTCTCAGTCAGTCCATAGCTTCCCATGTTAAAAGAAAAAATAGGAGCATCATGAGACTTGAAATTGAATACACAGTTCTGCAAGCCCCTAAAATTTGATGATGATTCCTTAATTAGATGACACTCACAGGTATCATGGGAATGTATTTTGCATGTGAAGCATTATGAATGATTGAGACCAATAGGAATATTTTATTTTGGATTTAGAATGTTCCCCAAGCCTTGTGTGTTGAAAACTTGGTCCCCAATTGGCCTCCTGTGTTTCTTGCCAAAGAGAACTGAGAGTAACTTAAGGATTGGTTATTTTTGTCGACTTCCGTAGTTTCAACAGAATGGTAGCAGCCAAGCTGTAGTAGATTGAGAAGTCTCTAGGAAATCAATAAATTAAAGGTACAATTGTGGTTCATTTCTTCCTACTTCCAAAGGAAAAAAAATAAAAGAGAAAGAATTTTAGAAATATTAATTTGAAAAGAAATAAGAAGGAACAACAGAAACAAATTCGAAAGAATGATGTAGAATGGGATTAAATCACTTCAAAGATGAAAAGGAATGTGATCAAGAACTATTATACAAAAATTAAACAAGTGAATATTAAGCTCTTTCACTGAGAAAAATAGAATGTGGGTAGAGGAGATATCCATGCAGGTGAACATGTTCATCAGTATTTTGGAAGGTTAGAGTTTCCATGGTTGATAGCACGTTTTCCTGAGTAAAACAGATGAGTAATTCCTCTGGTGGAAGTGAGAGCCATAGAGGTGTACGAAGTGTGTTAGGAGAATGACTAAGGAAAACGAGTTTATGTAAGTCATGTAAAATAATTGTTCAGTGATGTTAAAGTCCCAGTTGAGTTCAGGCACCATGAATGTGTATGCTATCAAAAGATATAATTGTGTAGCACGCAGACATCAGATGCAGAAATGAAGAGGTTAGCAGTGCTTGGAAAGGCAGACAGAACAGAAAAGGAATGAGACACTAAAACTTACAGATGATCAGCAAAGTTGTCCAGGCTCCATGAGCCCAGAACCTAAAGACTGAATAAAATTATTAAGAAATATGAACCCCTACCCATTACCACAAGGTTCTAATCAAATGAAATTTCTCTCTGTTCCTTGAAAACAACAAGATAGCATGCCTCAGTTCTAGTTATTTCTTCTGCCTATTGAAACCTTCTCCAAGATCTTTACTTGATAATTATTTTCCTCATCAGTTCCAAACACACAAATTTTCTTTTAGGACCTGTCAGCTTAGTTCCATATGAATAAAATATAATATTTTAGGGTTTGAGTCAGAGATAACCCAGCCCAGACATAGTGTTCTCAGTCCAGAGATCAGTGCCTATTTTTCTCAATAAATACATTTTAAATTAACAAATGGACATAGTATATCTCATCATGATTCATCATTGTGGCCTTTAGTTTATTTTTTGTCTGGATGAAAATATTGATATTTTCATCTTTCCCTGCAAATATTCTGTCCAATATGGTAGCCACTGATTGCACTGACTGTAGCTACTTCAACTCTAAGTGAAATTAGTAAAAATTAAATAAAATTTAAAGTTTTTCAGTCTTACTAGCCATATTTCAATTTCTCTAGTAGCTACTATATTGAACAATATAGATATAAAATATTTCCATTATCACAGAAAACTTTATTAGAGAGCACTGGCACAGAACAAAAATAGCCATGGCCTCTTTCCCTAACTCATTCATCACACTTCATGTATTTTAACCTTTTAATTTGCTTTAAACTAACTCCTCTAAAACATAGGTAATTACATTAAAATACACATGTATGTTCACTGACTCTATACTTATGTTTCTACAAACATGGTGGAATGCCAGGCACTATCAGTTTTGGATTTTCAGTCTGGCCTCCTGGCCTTCTAAGTATTCTATCTTGCTTTGATGTTCTGGAAATCCAAATTGCTCAAGTTCCAGTATGCTTATCTTTAAGTTGTGAGACTAAAGTTATAAGTTATGAGCATCATCTGACGATTTCCACAGAGAAAAATTATTGCTGTGATGTTTCATTTTAGGCATTTCAGGCAAAATTATTTTCCTTAATGGAGGAATATGAATATGAAAAGCCAAAATGGAAGTAAATACTTTTCCCAGCTCCTCTGAATTCCAGGTTGATCATTTGTTACTCTGAATTTTGAAAAATAGTTTTTATAATCTTTTCCTGTTTTGATCAGCAATAGTGTCATTTAACTGTACATTAACCTTTTCTTTTATTGTCTTTTTCTTTATGGCTTAGTTATTTAGCAATTTTTCCTCCTTTATCACTGTAATAGCTGTCATTTAGTGGGTATTTACAGCAGTTAGTGATCATAAATGACACCAAATTTCTTTCTTCACACTATAACATTTTTTTGTTCACTAAACTAAGTTTATTTTTAAGTCTCCAAAATTCAAACACACACCACAATTCATATTGAAGATAAATATTATAAAAGAAATGTTATTTTTGTATGTTAATGATATGGGCATACTTAAAATTTCTAAATAAGCAATGAACTAACAGTCATGCAATTCACTAGTCTAGAAACTGAAAGCACAAAAAACCCAAAAAACAAAAAAAACCCCATAAAAACATGCATTGCCTTAAAATATTATTACTATTTTTTTATATTCAGGGAGGAAATGGTATTAACCAAATGGCAATAACATTGTACCTCAAACCTTGCTTGGATGTATTTATAAAATTAAATTAATGTAGAATTTCAATGTGATCCTCCTGTCTCAGCCTTTCAAGTACTGGGGTTACAGGCATGCACCACCACACCTGGCTAAGACTGATTATTTCTAAATAAAATTGGAACAGGGTAAACATATTTGTTTTAGCTGAATGACCACTTAGAATAAAATAGAAGCAAGAGTAAGATCTTGCTTTTGTCTTATTAGCTACCGAGATGTTGCAAGCTATGTTTCCCAATAATCCAGCTGTTTTAAAAAGACAGTGTGTCTGGCCTCACCTGATCCATATTTATGCTACAGTGGAGGAACTATTGTTTCTTAATCAAGCATTTTGGTATCAGAGAGATACAACTTCTGTGTGCTTCATATTAACACCAATTTAATGAGTTCGTGTGTATCCCAGGGCCAAGCATGCAGTCTGGATTCAGCTCTGCTAGACTGTCTTCAACACACACTCAGAAAGCCTGAGGTAACTGTGACCCAAGCTAATGAATTGTAGAAAGATAATTTTCTCTCTGCCTCTTTTTTTCCCCTTTAAACAAATTGCAGCCTCATATTTCAACCAAATGACCTTTCTAAAACTCCACAGTGACTAATTATACTAGAACGAGGGGCATTTACTATTAGCAGAAATGAGATTAAGTTTTGCTGTAACCTTGGGAGGCAACGTAGCCAATGATGTTTATAATCTGAGGTGATTAGAAGGGGGTCTCCCTCAAAGGCAACTGTAGATTGCTCCCAGCGCTGCACTGCTGAGCTTGGTCTATTCAATGCCATGAAGTCAGCAGCTTACAATTCCCTGTCTGACTTTTAAGTTGTTAATAATCTTCAGTTTAGTACTAATAGAATGGGGGGAGAGAAACAAGGAAGAACAGATAGGATTGGGGATAAAACAGCCGTATGAGATAATACAAATAAGAAAAGATAAGGGAGAATAAATGAAGTATAGCTATTTGTCCATTTTTTAAAATACTTAGGAATAACCCATGATGTATAAGATCTAAGGTTCTTGGTATTCAGAGTGTAGAGTAGAGGTGAGCATGGTCCCTGACTTTTTAGTACTTACAGATAACTTGGAAAGACAGAAAAAAATGAGAAAATGAGTAAATAATAAAATACAACTCATGAAGAAGTGGAACAAAGGAAATAAAGATAATATATAGATATAAAATACTGGTGAAATCTCCCAAAATATCAGAATGGTTTTAGAATAAAGCTGAAGGATGAGAAAGATACAGAAAAGAAGAAGAAAAGTGAACAATGGAAAGGGTGAGTATGTAAATACACAATGTTCTGATAGACTAGGGATTAAAGCATCAGCAGAGGACTGGAGAGAGCAGGCATTGAAGATAAGTTTCAGATCCTGTAGTATTCACAATAGCAAATCAATGAGCCAAATGCTAAGGGATGGAATTATTTTAGGGTATTGAGTGGTCGATATGTCTAATATATATTGTATGGGAGAGTGGATATATTAATCATAGACACATTGGAAGGATAAAGATAAGTAAGATGATTGTAGTAGTCCAGGATAGAGGAAATGATGGTGTGGGTGTACAGAACAAAAGAGACATGGAGAGGTTTACCATACATTTTTGAAGGAGAATGTATGAGCTTTTCTGATTGATTAGCTGTGGAATTTCGAAGAATTGAAAGTTTTCCCCAGTTTTCTGACTTGAGTATCTTGAATGATGAATTTAAACATGTCCAGTAAGTTATTGTAGGCTATAGAGGTCTAAAAAGATACCAATAATAGTGTGTTAGAGGTCTCCAGTGAAACGAAACCACAGAGATAGCTCATAGATACACAGAAAGAGGTAGATGGAGACATATATATGATTGATAGATACATACATACATATATCATGAAAAGGACTTGGATTATATTATTATGGAGGCTAAAATATCCTAATATCTACATTAGGGAAGATGGAAAAACAGGAGAGCCGATGGTAGAGTTCTTTTCCATGTCTGAAGGCTTAGGAACCAGAAGGACAAAAAACTCAATCTCCAGGTTCAAGCCAGTCAAATAGGAAGTGTTCCCTCTTACCTCTTGGAAAGTCAGCTTTTTTATTCAAGTCAAGCTTTCAGTTGATTGAGTTGGGACTACATACATCATTTGAATTGGTAGATGAAATGAAGCAGATTTATTTCATCTGCCAAATCAAATGTTAATGTCTTCCAGAAACACCCTTACAAATGTACTCAGAATAATGTGTAATCAAATATCTGGGCAACCCATGCCCCAGGCAAGTTGACATAAAAATATTCATTATATATCTAGAAATAGAAATTTGAGAGTCATGAGAATGAATGAGCTCACCTAAAAAATACTATTCAAAGAAAAAAAAATAAGAGATTCTAAGAAAATCACCCTTTATAAAAGTTGGTTAAGATGGGGAAAGCTAGAAAAGGAGATCAAAAAGTTATGTTGTGGGTGAAAGAAAGCTTGCAGAATGAATATCAGATAAGCCAACAGAACCTTTAGGTACAGTAGGTCAGCTGACTATACCTACTGAATAAAATTCAAATTTTGAGCCTTTGTTATCTAATATTATACATAAAATTGTAGTCTTACTTTAGCATTTTCCATATTTTTTCTGTGCTCTTCATTACCTTTTTTGTAGTGTAAATGTACATTCTACCCAGCCTGTATTTTATGGTTCACATTGCATGTTTGTTTTCATTATGCTCAGGCATCTGTCTCAGATTGTTCTCTGCTAGAACAAGAGAATGCCATAAACTAGTAATTCATAAAGGGAAATCTAGTATCTCATAGTTTTATAGGCTAGAAAGTCCAAAATCAAAGGGCTGCCTCTGGTGCAAACAATTCATTTTCTTGAATGTGGTTCATAAGTAAGAATTGGAATAGATATAATGATGGAGAGAGAGGCAAAGGAGCCAAGACCTTGCACCTTACAAAGAGCTCATCTGTGAAAGCCATGCTGGATAGGTCAACAAATGTATGTAAAGACAGCTAAGATCCAGATAGAAGGGAAGGCATGGTAATAGTCTCAGGAAAAAATATCACAATGTTACATCAAAAGTGAATTATGTGGTATATTTTCAATACTCTAATGGAAAAGGCTGAAATGCTATGCACAATTTTCTTCCATAGCAAAAGACTAACCATAGGAAATTCCAAGTTCTGTTTAGTGATTGCATGTAAGCCCTTATCAATTTCCATGTTTCTCTTAGGACTTTCCGGTGATATCTCTCCTCATGACAGCAATAGATAGCTGTGGCAGCTTTGAGAATTGTGTCCTCAGATTACAAAGAACAAAAGCAACAAGAGAGACCAAGTCTTTCTTTATACTATTATATTTTTATACCAATAAGAAAAATCCCTCCTGGAATTTGCTGTCTATTTGGCCATGCCAGGTACAAAGAAACTGAGAAAGTGAATGTCTATTCTTACAGAGTGGAAAATCAATGTTAGAAGTTGAACTATGTCCTCTAAAAGTGCATATGTTGAAGATCTAATCCCTCTGTATAATAGCATGTGATCTTATTTAGAAATTTGGTTGCTATCGATGTAATTAGCAATTTAAGATGAGATCATAATGAAGTTGTGTGAGCTGCTAATCCAGTATGACCAGTTTCCCTAAAAAATAAGTTCATGTATGGAGACAGACATGTACATAGGAAGAATGTGTTTGGATTGGAGTTTGGTGGCCAAAAAACAAGGAACTCACAGAGGCTGAGAAATGCTCAGAACATATCCTTTTCTGAGCCTCCAAAGTATGGCTCAGCTGACACTTTGTGACTTAGTCTGTTTTGTGCTGCTGCACCAGAATACCCAAACCTGACATCTGATAATGGACATTTACTTCCTGTGGTTCTAGAGACTATAAAATTCAAGGTCAAGGAGTTATTATCTAGTGAAGGCCATCTTGCTACACCATCCCATCCCAGAAGGTGGAAAAGGAAAGTAGACGATGTAAAAGAGGGAAGGGAGCCAAATCCATCCTTTTATAAGGAAACCACTCATGGGATAATGATACGGGATACTTACTAGGATATCAGAATGGAAAAGTCCTAGAAGTCCAAGGCCAAGAAAAAAAAAAAATTCTGCAGGAGAAGAATAAAAACTTAGGTCCAGGATTAAATGAAGTATGCTACAGGATTACTGGCAGTCTGCCTTACTTTCATTTACTTGAAGTGAGAAAATTTTTACTATGATTCAATCTTTTGTAGCTATGGAATTCATTCTGTTGTTGCTGTTTAAGCTTAAACCCTTGGTCAGTATAATAATGAAAGTAAAATGAATGAGACCAAACTCTCCTAAAACTAATTTCAATGCTACAGTTTTATAACCTTCTACAAAGACACTCTGATGACTGTAATTCCTAATAGGTAGCTGAACAAGCCTGAATATTTAAGTCACACCCATTGGCCTTGGCATTTCTCTATAAGAAAGAATTGTTGCTCCCAGGTGATTCTGCCTCAAGTGACCTATGAAGGACTTTTCCACCAGTGAAAGAAACAAACTCATTCTTTCCAGCTCAGATGTTGGATTCTGTGATGCAAGGCAGTGATTTAAAATTGAGTTCTTTAAATACCTAGTGCTTTAGAGTAGGACCAGAATATGGATAAGGGGCATTAGTCTCCGTTAACAAAAAGGTCTCTAAAACCAGACGTTTTTGTCTGTTCACATTATGATACGTTTGAGAAAGACAACCAAACAATAGCAACATCAATAACATGTTTGAAATAAAACAATTATTTTTAGAAATTGTCTTGCAAAACACCAGCCATGATATATTTGTTTGACAGATTTTAACCTTTAATACAAAAATGCATATTGTCTGTATATGGATAAGCCTGAGAAATAAATAATACAAGAGGTAGTTCAACCTTTATAACCAAAATAATGTGTAATAAATTTTGAAAAATTGAAAGAGACTCATAAATCTTTTGATGATTGCACAGATTCCCTAGAAATTCTCTATGATGTGCATTCCTCCAGTCTCTGCCTTCAAACATCCAAGAGGGAGGAGCTCAACACCTTAAAAGCAACCCAACCAATTTTTGGACAATGCATATTTTAAGTTCCTTTCCAATATTTCCTCAATATGTCCACTTATATTTTCTCCTGCATTCAAAGATTCTGATCTACATTCAAATATTTTGCTTCCAAAGAAATCTAATTCCTCATAAAGACAACTGACCTTCAAAGGCATATGAGTTATAGTAATTCTTTTATAGGTGAAATATTGCTGAATTCTTCTTCAGTTCCAAGATCTTTCTTTTTCATTTTCTCTGACCTTTTAGTACATCTTGGCATGTCAACTTTTCTTGCAGTCCAATATGGATGTAGGTTTCTACATACAGAATGAGGACTTCTTGGATGTAGATACCATACTTTGATAAGTGTCCAAGCTGTATGTTGGATTCAGTGATGACCCAATCATCACTCCGGTTCATCTTATAGCTGGCAAAAATGCCTGTAACTTTTTAACCTATGCTGCTGTTTTGGCCTCTCTCTTACTCTCTTGAGCCATATACTTCTTGAACTGAGTGCAGGACACTGCATTTATCTTTATTAAATGTCATCTTCTTAGACTCAGCCCCCTGTTTCAGCTTGTCAGGATGTTTTTGAATCCTGGCTCTGTCATCCAGTATGTTAGTTACCTCTGTGATCTTGTTGTCAGCCACAGATTTGATAATGTGACTTTTTGTCCTCATCCAAGTCAATGATAAAAATGCTAATAGGATCATGCCAAGGAAAAAACAATGCTGCTGGCAGTCCTCCAAGCTGAGAATAGCATATTTGAATTTCATTCAACCAGTTGAAAATCTTCCCCACCATATTAAAATTCCATATGATCCTTCATATCACATGTAAAGATACTTTAAATTAGGTCCTTACTTTCTTCCTTAGCATAGTTGCTTATTCTGATACTATTTGCATTCCAGACAGAATAGATATTTTTCTGACCCTTAAAGATGCTCTCCTCATTCCTCATGTCAGAACTTCCATAATTTGAGAACCTGTTACCTGGATTACTCTTCCAGACACCTGTGTGATTAGCCTTTATCATTCAAGTCCCAGATCAAACATTACCTCCTGGAGCAATGTTTTTCAACCATAGACATTTGGGGCTGGATAATTCTTGATTGTGGAACCATTTTCAGTAATATTTTCTGAATTCTAGTGTGTAAGTCCTGTGCTTGTTAAATATATTCCTAAACATATTCTTATTTTGTGCTGTTTTGAGTGGAATTATTTCTTTTTAAGCCTTGGTTTAATTTATTTTTATTTTTAGGTAACATAGTGATATTTATTTATTTACCAATAAAGATATATATAGTTAGTAAAAATTTAAGAAATGGTAACACCAAACTTTAGATATTGATAACTTCTGGAAAGGAGGGAGGAGAATGCTACTGAGGTGAAACACATATGAGATTTCAAATGTTTTGGAAGCATTTTATTTACTTGTTAAGTAAGGTATGAGAATATACAAGTATACAAGAAGTCTCTTTATAGCTTTTTATATTTATGAATAATTTAGTTAAATATTTTTATCTGAACTAAATGTCATGGTTAAATTATAAGCCAAATGAAAACATGGAATGACTTTAATAATCCAGATGCTTTTGATGACTGGGACATTTTCCTTTGAGTAGATCAGTTTTGAAAAGAAAACTAAGTTTCATAGTTATCTACCTAAGATAAATAAAAACATATGTTCACACAAAACCTGCATATAAACATTTATAGCAGAATTATTCAAAATAGCCAAAAGGTGGTTTATGTGTCCAAAGCATCCTTTGGATAATTTCTCCCCTTACTACTCTTCCTTTCACTGATCTGGTTCCAGCCACACTGGCCTTTTCTCCATTCCTTCCACGTCTCTTGCTACTACTATTTTCACCACTAGTACCTATTTTTTCTATCTTCAAATGTATGATGATACTAGGATCCTTGATCTGTCCATTTGAACTAAAATACCAGCCCACTTCAGGTGATGCTTCCAATCATATTGCCCTATATTTATGTACTTTGTGTGTTGGTGTGTTGCTCCTTCTCAAATGTAAACTCTAAAAAATAGGGAGTATATCATATCACTCTTATTTGCTGATATATTCATAGGACCTAGAACAGCATTTGGATAAAAGTGCTTCACTGGTATGAATTTAAATCCATGAACAAAATATAGTCTATAGATAGTATGAGGTGTAAGAGGTACAATATACAAGGATAATGTCATGCATTACTAATTCAGATAATTTTGTATTAGGAAATAGAAGGAGAAAGAAAAAATATGAAGGAAAAATAAACTTAATTTTATACATAAGCCTTTTATATATTTTCTTTTAAACATAAATTTTTAGTGAATTAACATCATTGATATTATTAATCAAATAAAACCAGGTGCAAGCCTTTTTTAAGAGCTATTCCGTAAGCTATCCCACCCCCATGTACCTGTCAGTTGATTAGTGCTGTTTGAGGCATTTCACCTGGCTATTACATTAAATGCAAATAAACATTTTCATTTGGCTTAATGAAATTTCTAGTCTGCTTCTGTAATTATAATTGCAGAAATAGCAATTCTATAAAATTGCACTTTATATTTCTCTATATTCCATCTCTCAATAATACACTGAGGAATAATGTTAAAATGCCTGGCAAGGCTTTTTTTCCACAGTAAACTGAAAGAAGACAAGGATAATTCGTGTTTTCCTAGTATTTGATGTGGGACAGGATAGGGAAAGTAGAAAGGAGGGCTATGATTTGCCTGCTTGTACTTCATGTCTGCTTTAATATGGATGTCAAAAGAAGTGGGTTTTCTCTCATTCTTCACCAGTTCTCCTTCTCTTCATATCAGTAATTAGTTTCTTTGCAAAAATAAAATAACTTTGAGGCTATTGTTCTAATAAAACTTGCCAAAGGTTCAGCTGTGTTCTTTTAGAAATACGTGGAGTTTTCCATAGCATAAAATGAATGCATTTACATATCCTATCTCCTTTTCTAATAAGTTGGCTATTACTGGATCAAAAGCAAATTGAGGGCAAGGACCTTATCTTGTTCAGTTTTACATTCTTCGTGACTGTCATGTTAATTAAAGATCAGTAAACAGGTATAGACAAATGTGCCTTCTTTTGCCTTTTTATCCTTTCTTGAGCTGATGGCCTATTAATGAATTGACTTCAGTCTCAACAGAAGAAATATCAAGATTATTGCCACTTTGTGCTTGACTCTTACAAATGAGTAAAATAAGGCAAGAAAGAAACTTCTAGCCAGCATGTGACAAGCTATTAAAACTACTCATAAGTCTTCTTAAATCCTTTAAAGGATGTTAATGGAAATAATTGTGATTCTCACAGAATCTTCACAGATATTAAAGTTGAGCTGTACAGATTAGTGGCCATCTGCACAAGAGCAACTACTGGCTGATTCATTGGAAGCCACACAATCATACAACCAAGCAATTAAAATTTATCTTTTATTTTAGACTTATAACATTCAATTGTATTTATTTAGAACCCAGGCATTATACTTCCTAGCATTATACATTCATAAGCAGAATTTTATTGCAGCTATTTTTATGACAGGGAAAGTTTGTTTCAATTTCAAAATTGCGTCCCAACTTTTTTGTTTAAAAATTATAAATAAATATACAATTCACATATGTATACATGAATACAAGCACATAGAGAAAATTAAAATCTAATAATACATCTAACAGGTGTTTCTGAGCTTCAACTCCCACTTGATATCTACTAAAACCTTATCTCAATCTGAAGAAAAAAATTAAAGGGATTTCATTGCTCAAATAAATGTGAGAAATGCTTTACCTCTTGAAGAATCCAGTGCATATGCACTATCCATTTTACCACACAAAGCTGCTAAGAACATATAAGAAATAAAGAGTTGTCAACCCTGATTCAACTCAACATTTGACCAATTAAATTGTCGATCTCTTTATTCAGGAAATATTTAATTCATGTATTTCATAGATGATAGCTTACTAAACATTTAAGATTAGTAGAGTGCTAATTTTATGAAGGAGATCATATGATTTTCTATAAAATATTAAACTATTTCCTGAAAGAATATGCCTTCCTTATACCATCTCCAAAATGGTTTTCTTTAGGTAGTGGAGTTATTTTATTATTGTTATATAATTTTATGGTATATCTTATTTTAAACACTATATAATATAGATGTTGTCTGAAAAAACTTTAAAAATATAAATATGGTCAAGAAGGAATGGCCCAGAGTATAGGTATAGAGATAGTTAAATAGAGTATATATGTGTGTTTTCATGAAAATGTTTTCTTTAGTAACTATTTTCTCTTATAAATTTAGCATAGAATATTGTATATATATATGCACACACACATATATATAATGTAATTATATATGTCATTATATATGTCATATATATATGACATTATATATATATGTGTGTGTGCATATATATATACAATATTCTCTCTATATATTCTATTTATTCTGTGAGTATATGTGTATATATATATATGTATGTGTATATATGTATATATATATGTACAATCTAAAGTCCATATGTGTATATGTATACATGTGGGTATGTGTACATATATTTATGTATATACATATGTATATATGTATATATACATAAATGTAGATAGATTAGAATAAATTTATAAGAAAATTCCTTTAGGGTATCAAGGATAAAAAGGATGGGCATTTTATGTTTCATGCAAGTTTTGCATGGTCTGCCTTATTCTTACAAAGTGATTGATTGCAATTTAGTATTTATCACTGATTGGATTAATTGCAAAACATTTAAAAAATTAACTACATGTTTAGATTTGTCTACAAGTGATATCTAGCATTTTGTCATAATACAGCATGAGGAAAACTGATATTACACATATTAGCACTGCATAACTGTCACCTAAGGAATCCTGCAAGTAGCATGGCCATTGCATTCACCATCCTACACTCCACAATGGGTATGATGCCTCTGATGTTGGCTCCAATTGCAACATTGTGAGTTGGGTATGGAAAAGTCACTGGACTTGGAGTGAGAAGATATTAGTCCTGGTCCCAGGTGTGCAACTCATGAGTAATGTACTCTGGTCAGCTTGTTCAGTCTCCTGGTGATATATTATGGCAATTTGAATTACAAAAGAAAAGTAGCTGCAGAGGACATTTTTATGATTTGGTAGCATTCTCAATGATGCGTGCTAAAGACAAAGGGCAGAGACCATCAATAACACAGAATGTGAATGCAAAGCATACTATGTCTCTTAAAGATTGAGTTATAGGTGTTTGGTGAAATGAGTTTCTCATTCTAATCTACTTAGGTTAATATTCAAATATGTTTAACCAGAGTACTTTCCAACATTGAGATTCCATGAAAAGAAATGGACTCCTTACTTCCAGAAGTAAATGATGGCATTTTCACATACAACCATGCAACCAAGCAAATAAATTTTATACATTTTGAACCCACACCCTGTGCTCCCTAATATACTTAGTTGTTTTTTTGTTGTTTTTTTGTTTTTTTTTGCGGTACAGGGGATTGAACTCAGGGGCATTCTACCTCCGAGCTACACCCCCAGTCCTATTTTTTATTCTTTATTTTGAAACTGGGTCTCGCTAAGTTGTGGAGTGCCTCACTAGGTAGCTGAGGCTGGCTGACAACCCAGATCCTCTGGTCTCAGCCTCCCAAATGCTGGGATTACAAGCATGCGCCACCATGCCCAGCTATACTTAGATTTTTATTGCAGCTATTTTTTATGACAAGAAAAGTTTGTTTCACAATCGAGACATAAGCATTTTGTTTGGAAATTATAAATTAATGTATAAATGCACACGTGGGTACAGGCACATATAGAAAATTAATATCAAGTAATGAATTGCAAAAAATGCATTAATATCAAGTAATTCCATTGCATTACTTCTAACAAATGCATCATGATAATATAGAACTCACAAAAGAGACTGGCCACCACAAAGGACTGTCAAGGCAAAGAAAGAAATGGATCATGACCAGACTGATCAGGTAATGTCATGAACAAAAAAACTGTAGCATTATTGAACACTTCCCCACAAATGAGGGAGAGTAAGTGCAAATTATCTTAAGCTGAATAAGCTATTTTTGAGATGAAAGCATTCTTAATTCATCAGGTGAGGTGATAAATCTTTGTAGCTTTATTTTTTATTAATTTATTTTGTATTGGTGCATTAAATGATACATGCACACAGGTATCATTTAATCTTTCCCCAATTCTCACCCCATTCCTTTACTCCTTTCTCCTTCTCATGTTCATGTTAGTGATTGACGTTGATATGTTTCTGAATGTACATCACATGCATTAGTGTGATTCCCTCCCACCTCCCATCATCTTCATTTAGGTCACCTTCTATGCTCATTGAAGGTTTCTCCTTCTTCATGTAGAGTCCCTCCTATGACCCAATTTCTTCCTAGCTTCCACTTATTAGGGAGAGCATCCATTTTTTTTTTTTTTTTTTTTTACTTTTTGTGACTAATTTCACTCAACATAATGTTTTCCAGTTCCATCCATTTCTCTGCAAATGACATGATTTTGTTCTTCTTTATGGCTGAATAAAATTCCCTTGTGTACATGGCCCATAGTTTTGTAATCCATTCATTGGTTGATGGACATTTGGCTGGTTCCATAGCTTAGCATTTGTGAATTGTGCAGCTATAAACATAGATACACGTAGTATTGCTAGATCTTAAGGTAGGTTCATTCCTCATCTGAGGATCCTCCATACTGTTTTCCAAAGTGGCTACACTAAACTGTAATCCCACCAACAATGTATTAGAGTTCTCACTTCTCCACATTGGGGTTAGGTAAAATCTCAGGGTAGTTTTGATTTGCATCTCTCTCATTGCTAATGATGTTGAACAATTCCTCATACATTTATTGGCCATTTGTATTTCTTCCTTAGTGAAGTGTTTATTTAGTTCACTTACCATTTTGATTGGGTTATTTGTTTTTTTAGCTGTGATTTTCTTGAGTTCTCCATATATTCTAGATATTAGTCCTCTCTTAGAGGAGTAGTTGGAAAATTTTTTCCCATTCTGTTGGCTCTCTTTTGAGGTTCTTGATAGTTTCCTTTTCTGCACAGAAGCTCTTCAGTTTAATGCAATCCCTAGTATTGTTTTCTGTTTGAATTTCTTGTGCCTTTGGGGTTTTGTTGAGAAAGTTTTTACCTATGACTATGTGTTGAAGTGTTAGACCAATAACCTCTTCAAGTAACTGCAGGGTCTCTGGTTTTAGTCTGACTTCCAGTTCTTTGATCTATCTTGAATTGACTCTTGTACAGGGTGAGAAAGGGGGGTTTATTTCCATTTTCCTGCATATGGTTAATTGTAGCAGGCCAGCTGCTGCCTCAGTTTCCCTATCCTGCAGTCTGCACTGGAAGCTTAAACACAAAAGACAGACACACACAGACACAGACACAGACACAACCTAGCAAGGGGAACAATGTTCAACTTTATTAAGCAGCTTTGGGGATATGTAGTTGAAGCCAGACCTTGAGTACATGTATAATATTCATTATCTCACAGGCCCTAAAATCCAGGTGGGCCACATCAATCAAGCTTAGAAGAAACATTTGTTACTTACACCTTATCTTAGACCCCTTGACAGGGGAAGACAAACAACACAGGTCATAAACCCTCAAACACTGGGATTCCTGGGAAGTTACAAATTTATTATCCTTAGGGTTGTATTATGCATAACAGGCACTGGCTAAGTTTTAATTGCTCAAACAGCCTTGACAGTATGCAGTCATCTTAGCTTTTTGAGTATTTTGAATTTAGCAAAAGTTTTCTTCGCTTCCCACAGTTAATCAGGTTTGTCAACACTATTTGGTGAAGAGGCTATCTTTTCCAGTGTGTTTTTTACCCTTTTGTCAAAAATCAATTGGCTATAAGTATGCTTATTTGTTTCTGAATCTTTTATTCTGCTCTATTGGCCTATGTATCTTTTTTGTGTCAATACTATGCTGTTTTTTATTACTATGGCTTTGTAGTATAGTTTGAAGTCAGGTATTGTGATGTTTCCTGCATGGTTCTTGTTGCTGAGAACTACTTTGGCTATTTTGGGTTTTTTGTTGTTCAAAATGAAATGAAGAACTGATTTTTCTATGTCTGTAAGGAATGACCTCAGTAATTTAATGGATATTCCATTGAATCTATACATCACTTTTGGAAGAATGGCCATTTTGGTAGTTATTCTGCCTACCCAAGAGCATGGAAGATCTTTCCATCTTCTAAGGTCTTCTTCAATTTCTTTCTTCAATGTTTTATAATTTTACTTGTAGAGGTCTTTTACCTCCTTTGTTAAGTTTATTCCTAGTTATTTTATTTTTGGGGGTGATATCATGAGTGAAAATATTTTCTGTATTTCTTTTTCAGTGGATTTATGGTTCGCATACAAGAAAGGTTCTGATTTTTAAAGACTGATTTTGTATCCAGATATTTTTCTGAGTTTGTTGATCAGATTTATAAGCCTTTGGTTGAGCTTGTTGGTTCTTCTAAGTATAGTATTATGCCATCCTCAAATAGGGACAGTTTAGTTCTTCCCTTCTTATTTGTACTATTTTGATTTCCTTCTCTTGTCTTTTTGCTCTGACTAGAGTCTCAAGTTCTATATTAAAAAGAAGTGGTGATAATAGATATCTTCGCTGTGTTCCTGTTTTGTGGGAACTCTTGCAGTTTTTCTCCATTTAATATGATGTGGCTATAGGCTTATTTTTTATTGTCTTTATAATGTTGAGGTATGTTCCTTCTTTTTCAATTCTCTCTTGTGCTTTTAGCATGAATGGATGTTGGATTTTGTCAAATGCTTTTTCAGCATCTCTTGAAATAATCATGTGATTTTTGTCTTTGGTTCTGTTTATATGGTGAATTACATGGATTGCCTTTTGTAGGTTGAACCAGCGTTGCATCCCTGGGATGAACACAAGGTAATCATAGTGTATAATTTTCTCGATGTTGTTTTGAATCCACATTGCTAGTATAGCAATGATATAGGCCTGTAGTTTTCTTTTCTTGAGTTGTCCTTATTTAGCTTTGGTATTAATGTGATGTTGGCTTCATATAATTTATTTGGGAAGGTTCCATTTCTTTCTGTGTCATGGAATAGATTGAGGAATACTGGGATTAGCTTTTCAATAAAGGTTTTATGAAATTCACTTGGAAAACCATTTGGTCCTGGGCTTTCATTTTATTGTATACTCTTTATTGCTGTTTCAATCTCTTTGATTGCTATTGGTTGGTTTAATTTTTCTATATCTTCTTGAGTCAATTAAGGAAGTTTGTATGTGTCCAGAAATTCATCAATTTTTTCTTGATATTCCATTTTGTTAGAGTATATTTTTATAGTAGTTTCTGATTATTTCTGGATTTCTACACTGTCAATGTTAATATCACCTTTTTCACTTCATATTTTGGTAATTTGATTTGATTTTCTCTTTAATTTGGTTAGGTTGAATAGTGATTTATCTATCTTGTTTATTTTTTCAATAAACCAGCTTTTGGTTTTGTTGATTTTCTGTATTTTTTTATTGTCTATTTCTTTTTTTATGCTCTTACTTTAATAATTTTCTGTCTTGGAGCTAGACTGTTCCTGTTTTTCAAGGACTTTGCTATTTTATTTAGTGATTTTCTGTTCTTATGTAAGCATTCAGTGCTATGAATTTTCCTCTTAGTACTACATTCAAGATGTCACAAATATTTGATATGTTGTGTCTCTATTTTTGTTTTTTTTCTAGGAATTTCTTAATTTCTCCCCTTACTTCTTCTATGACCCATATCTCATCCAGTAGTGTGGTGTTCAATCTCCATGTGTTTATGTGGTTTGTCTAGGTTTTCTTATAGTTGATTTCTAGTTTCTTTCCATTGTGGTTTAAAAAGATACAGGGAATTATGCCACATTTTTTGAATTTGCTAGTGCTTGCTTTGTAGCCCAGGATGTGGACTACTTTGGAGAAGGTTCCATGAGAAGGTGAGAAAAATATGAATTCAGCTATAGTTGGTTGAAATGTTGTGTATGTGTTTAATAGGTCCATTTGGTTTATGGTGTTCTTTAGGTCTGAGGCATCTTTACTGACATTTGTCTGGAAGATCAGTGTAGTTATGTAGAAGAGTGCTCTCTCCTAGTATTATTGTTTGGGATCTATGTGTGACTTAATGCCATAAAGAGTTTGTTTTATGAAAATGGCTACACCTATAAATGTTGACTATCATTTTCTCTTGCTGAATTGTTGCTCTTAAAATAAATAAATGACCTGCTTTGTCTTTTCTGATAAGTTTAGCTTTGAAGTCTAATTTGTCTGATATCATAGCTACTACTCCTGCTTGTCTTTGAGTTCCACTGGCATAGATTACCTTGCTCTAGCCCTTCACCTTCAGTTTGTATTTTTACTTGTGAGGCATATTTCTTGAAGGCAGCATATATATGGATTAGGGTTTTTAATCCATTTTGCTACCTTATATCTTTTTATTGGGAAGTTGAGGTCATTTATATTCAGTATAATTATTGAGATTTTTTTTTTTTTTTTTTGGTGGTGGTACTTGGGATTGAACCTAAGGACATTCTGCCTCTGAGATACACCCCCAGACCTATTTTTTGTTCTTTATTTTGAAACAGGGTTTCACTACATTGCAGAGGGCCTCCCTAAGTAGCTGAGGCTTTCCGTGAACCCAGATCTTCTGGTCTCAGTCTCCCAAGTACTGGAATTATGTGTGCACCACCATACCCAGTATGAGAGATGATTTTTAATTCCTAACATTTTGAGTTTTCACTTCTGCTTGAGGTAGTGTTTTTTCTTCTTTGCTTAGTTGTTTGCTTGCTGGAAATTATTGTTTCTCTGATTCTGATTATTTTCTCTTGTGCTGGTTTGGAAGACATATTCTTTCAGCTTCTGTTTGTCATGGAAGGTTTTTATTTCCCTGTCAAGTCTGAGAGATAGTTTTTCTGGGAAAAAATCTTGGCTGCAATTTGTTTTCTTTCAGAGTTTGGTATAGGGTACTCCAGATACTCCTGGCTTTTATGACTTGGTTTGGGACCTCTGGAGTGATGCTAATTGGTTTGCCTCTGAATGTCACTTGGTCTTTTACTTTCATCACTTTTAAGGTTCTCTCCTTGGCCTCTACATTAGTCTGTTTAATTTTTATATGGTGTGATGAACCTTTTCTCTGGTCTTGTCTATAGGGGGTTCTCTATGTTCACCATATCTGTGTGTTGACCTCTTTTTCTATGTTTGGAAAACTTTCTGAGATTACTTCTTTGAAAAGATGATTGACTCCTTTGGCTCTGACTTCTTTTTCCTCTTCTATGCCTATTATTCTTAGTTTAGCACTTTAAAACTGTTCCAGATCTCATCAATATCCAATTCATGCTTTCAAATTCTTTTTTCTAAATTATATATTATGCATTCATTTTTGGAGTGGCCATCTTCTAATAATGAGATTTTATTTTCCATGGGATCTAGTCTACTGTTTATAGTTTTTATTGATGTCTTCACTTTAATTATTGTATCCTTCACATCCTTCAATCCCTTCAAATCTTCTTTTTGATTCCTGGTCAGGATGTCAGATTCTTTGTTTATTTGTTCCTTCATTTCTTTCAGGCTCTCTCAATTCTTTTTGGAACTCCTGTATCATTTCTACTATTAAAGACCTGAATTATACTTCTGACAATCTCTCCACTTTCATGTTGTTGGGTTCTGTTATTGTGGGGTTGTGGGAGCTCAGTGTTTTCTTGCTCTTATTCCTTCCCATAATTTCTGGTTTCTCAAGTTTATATCTTTGTTGCTTTTGCTAGCTTTCTCTCAGTCTATAGGTTTTCTTTATGTCTACTTTCTCTCTCTGAATAGTATCTTATTGTGGAGGTATATATTTACCACTAGGTATGTCTCACCATTGAATAACCTTTAGCATAAGGCTATTCTATGTTCCCTGTTGTGTTTTTATCACCCTTTGAGACAAGCCTTGAAAACTGTATCTATTATCATCCCAGTTTTGTTCTACCTGTAAGTTGTTAATTGTAGATACTCAATACCACACTCAAAAAATTAAAGAACTAACACACATTCTGACACATGCAAACACATAATTAATGTTTGACAATTTCATGTCCCTAGAAGAAAACAGAAACTAAAAAAATATATATGTACTCAATCAAGTCAATATTTACTTTTAAGGGAGGATGTCTTTTGTTTCATGAGCCAAATTATGTATAGTACATTCAATACACTAAATAATTTTTTAGTTTAAATTCTGAGGCAAATGAGAAATTGTGCAAAACATAGTTGAATTAGTCATTCATACATCTACATTGAGACTTGAATAAATTTACTCAAAGTTTATATAGCCACTTTCTTGTCATTTTTTTAAGGAGACAAGAATGATTTAAAATGGAGATCATCAGTCCGAACAAGATCTCATATGGTTTACTGGATTCCCATCGGGATAGTTTTCCATAATTTTAATTCAAATGTAAGAAAAGTACATTATCCAGATTCCACAGTCTCTTAAGTTTGTTCTAATTTTTTAATTACTTACATCACAATATGCTAGACCTATGTATGCTGAAGCTTAACAAAAGATTCTCCTTTTGGCTCAAGGTGCTCATCAGCCATCTGGAACTACTTTTCAAGCTTCATCCATTATGCAAATGAGATTTAGGATTCATCATGTTTCATCTACTGATACCAATACATAACTGGTGGATGTTACAGTGTGAGCCCCGAGAAGACATCGCCTTTTCATCAGTCATTGGTTTGAGTTCACACCCCATTACTTTTAATGGCTCTGTGGTACGTAAGGTCACTGAGCTTCTAAATGCCTCTACCTAGGGTGTTACCAATAAAAGCAATTTTCTCTATTTAAGTGAAGCATTTCGGTCCTTTGTTCATCTTCTGCTTTATTTTATATTTTTGTTCATGTGGAATTCCCATCATATGAGAAAACATAAGGACTGTTTAATTGGACAATTCTTTTAAAAATTTAGAAAGACCAAAATATATACGGAAAGTGTTTAAAAAAGAAAAAGTCCTTTGGAAACACACTGGTTATAAAGCTTGTATAACAATTTTCAAATATTCCCCATAAAAGCATCCTTTTAAGTATAGTGTAGTGGTTCCAGTACTCCATAGACATTTATCTCAATTATACACCTATTTCTTCTGCTTTGCAACTGTGTGAGTTTAAGCAAGTTACTTATGTCTCTGTTCCTCAGTTTTTAATCTTTAAAATGGGAATAATAGAAGATATATTCTGGTTGGCTGGTAGTGAGAATTAAATGAGTCGTGTACTTAAACTCTCTGGTACACAGCATGTACTAAATAAATATTTATTAAGGTTACCTTGATATAACAAAACACAAATTTAGAAATAATTTTTAAAACAGTTATGTGAATAAAGTTCAAGCTAATACGCAAATTAAGACTGCTGTACTTAATATTATATAAATATTAGTAAAATATTCCATTTTCAAAGCAAAATATCTTGAAGTTTATGCAAAATTTAATTTGGAAAGGCTCATTAGACTGGTACTTATAAAATAACTGTATATCTATATTCTGAGAAATTCATAAAGAAGCACCAGATCTGAATATTATGGCCACACTTCCCCAAGAATGAAGAAAGAGAAAATTATGTTGCTTTGCAAACATTTGCAATCTCAAAATATGTGATGTTTGCCAATTTTTCATGAATATAGATGTAAAAATTCCTAAATAAATTAACAAAGTGAATCTAGCATGGTATTAAAATCATATAATGATTTATTTGATGTATTCCAGGAATGCAATAATGTCTCAGTAATGACAAAACAGTAATATTATTCATCTTATTATAAATTAAAAGAAAAATATTGTTACGACTTGCTAGCCAAGATGCCACACTAAGCACATAAATTTACCTCACTTCCTTCTCCACTGATATAGCAGAAAACACATAAGTAAATATAAATTAAAAATAGCAGTGGAAAAAATTAACAGGTACTAAACATATAGCAGAATCTGAGGGCTATTAAACCACTTTCTCAACAATGCACCAAAGATGGAAATAAAGGTAAAGATTGATATATTTGATTAACCACATATTCAAAAATTGTTTAATGTCAACATAATATAAGCCACATTAAAGGGAGAAAATGAGTAACTCAGAAAAAATTTGCAACCTTTATGATAAATTATTTTTTATGAAAAAATCATTTAATAATAAGTGATAGAAAAACTGTTTAACAGACATAGCTGGTCTCACCAAAAAGGAACCAGCATGTATTTAACCTAAAAAATACATATACTGATCTAACACTCACAATTACACAGTATATTATAGTGTGTATTTGTGTGTGTGTGTGGTGCTGGGGATTGTACCCAGGAGCATTCTACCTCCAAGATATACCACTGGCTCTTTTTATCAGAAACATGGCCTCTTGCTAAGTTCTGAGTGCCCTGCAAAATTTCTAAGGCTGGCTAGAACTTGGGATCCTTTTGTCTCAGCCTCCCAAGTAATAGGATTATAAGTGTGTGCCACCATGCCTGGATACAATAACACAGTATATTAAAAACTACAAGATATTTCCAAAAAGAATAAATTAAAGCAAAACAACATGTATTTCTAGCTTACCTAACAAAAAAAAGATAACCATGTGGATTATTGATCACAATTACTTCTCATTATACATATATGAATATTTTACATTATATATACATACATTTCACAAGTGTAGCAAATGTATTAAATACTCTGACCTTGTATTTTTACTTCTAGAAATTTTCCCAAAGAAATCCTTCTTTTTAATGAATCTTAAGATTTCTTTAAAAAAATTTTTTTTTAAAGTGGTGCATTGTAATCATACAACTTTGTTGGAATTTACTCAGCCATAAACAAGAACAAAATCATGTTATTTGCAGGGAAATGGATGGAACTGGAAAATATTATGTTAAGTGAGATTAGTCAGTCACAGAAGGCAAAAGATCATATGTTCTCCCTAATATGCAGACACTAGGAAGAAAGTGAGTCATAACACACATACACATATATATGTGATATATATATTATATTGTATACATATATAATATATAGTGTGTGCATTCACATAAACATACATATATAGCGTGTATATATATGTATATATATGGAGAGATAGAAACTTACTATAAAGAATTGGCTCAAAATATAAGGTTGAGAAATTTAAAGCCATTATCTCTCTGCAAAGTGGATAACCAGGAGAGCAGGTGGCATAGTTTTAACCTGAGTCTGAAAGCCTGAGAACAAAGACTGCGCATGGTGAAGTTTATGACAGCCAATGCTCTAGCATGAATGGTGTCAGAGAAAAAACATTTTTTTCTTACTCAGCCTTTTAGTCTTTTTTTTAATAAATTTTATTGGTGCATTCAGTTTCACATCATAATGAAGTTCAGCGTGATAGTGACATGCGTATACACAGCACTTGGTAAATTTTCCCCAAACATGATATCAAAATTAGCATTGGTATTTTCACATATGTATATGACATCAATGGAAGTGCCTCATTTGTTAATTCTCTCTCTCTCTCTCTCTCTCTCTCTCTCTCTCTCTCTCTCTCTCTCTCCCTCCCACCCTCCCCTTGATGACCTCTCTTGCTACACTAGGGTTTCTCATCCATTATCTAAAGTCCCTCTTATACCCCCCTTTCTCCCTAGCTTCCCCATGTAAGAGAAAACATATGACCTTCCACTTTCTGTGACTGTCAACCTTTTATTCTATTCAGACCTTGAATAAATGGGATGGGGGTCAACAATTTTGGGAGATTAATCTTTAGTTTTTATTATTCAATATACTGATTCAACCATTCATCTCATCCAGGAACACCTGTAGAAACACAGAGAGAAATAATGTTTAACTAAATACCAATTCCCCCTCCTTGGCCTACATGAGAAAATTGAGGTTTACTTTTCTGAAAATATCTAGTCAAATTTTCATTAGACAATCAATACTAACCTTGTTTTAGATGTGTCTGTCTAAATATACTTTATTTCACATATATCACAGACCCATTGTGGAACTCATGGCTAACAACACTATAGTTCATGGCTGAAGAAGTTCACCTTACACACATCTTTTCTCTGCAAGGCATGTCACAACCTCGTACTGAGACATACTACACAGTGCTTCAACACTATGATTGGGAGTTATTTTATTTTATTTTTTTGTTTGTTTGTTTGTTTGTTTGTTTTGTGGTACTGGGGATTGAACTAAGGGGCATTCTACTTCCGATATATACCCCCAGCCCTATTTTTTATTCTTTATTTTGAAACCGGTCTCACTAAGTTGAGGAGTGTCTCACTAGGTAGCTGAGGCTGGCCGCGAACCCAGATCCTCAGGTCTCAGCCTCCTGAATCCTGGGATTACAAGCGTGCGCCACCACGCCTGTCTGGGAGTTATTTTAAACACCAATTCACCAACAAAAAAAGCACACAAACACACAAAAATAAAAACCTTGGCACTAAATAGCTCTTGAAAAAGACATTTTTTTTTACATTTGAGAGTTGAAAGAAGACAGGGTATAACCTGGTTGAACCTCAGGTGGTAGCATGTGCATAAGGAAACTAATATTCCACCGTTCTACTATGGATATCCATGAATGAACACCACAGAAACTGATATGGGGGTTTACAAATAAATTGTAGCTAGTAGACAAATTTTCAAAGATGAAATATGTGACTATTGAGAACCAATTGCTTGTAAAGGCTCTTTTGGATGGAAGGAATACAATGTAAGCTAGATTAGATTAAAAAGAAATATATTGTATCACAAAACAGGAAAATGCATGGTATACAACTTACTTCAGGTACAGTGAATTTAAGATTCAAGGAAAGTCAAGTCTCTAAAGAAAAAATAAAATATTTTATTTTGAGAAGACAATACTTGGGAGAAAATATATTTATGGACTTCAGTATTAAGAAAAAATAATAGAGTTAAACTTAAGGTAAAAATAAAAGAAAGTTAACCCTAACATAAATTTCTGGCAAATAAATTAATCCAATGTTACTGAATCTGAAAACTAAATTTTATTACTATATGTTTTATGTCATCCCATGTTCTGAATTCCTGCCTTGCAAGAATCAATTTGTCATCAATTTCTCGAATATATTTTTTTAATCATTCTCAATAGCTGACTGGTACATTTGAGGAGTACATAGGATTAGTAACACAAAGCTATATTAAGAATCAACTCGATTTTACGTTGGAGCCCTAGATGGCATCTGAGTGAAACAAAAATTGAACTACAAAGGAAACTATCAAAAACTTCAACAGAGAACCCACTGAGTGGGAGAAAATTTTTGCCAGCTACTCTTCTGATAGAAGACTAATATCTAGGATATACAGAGAACTCAAGAAACTCACAGCTAAGAAAACAAATAACCCAATCAAAAATGGGCAAAGGATCTAAATAGACACTTCACAAAAGAAGAAATACAAATGGCCAATAAATGTATGAGGAAATGTTCTACATCATTAGTAATCAGAGAGGTGCAAATCAAAACTACCTTGAGATTTCACCTAACTCCAATCAGAATGGCAATCATAAAAAACACAAACAACAACAAATGCTGGGGAGGGTGTGGAGAAGTAGGAACTCTAATACATTGTTGGTGGGATTGCAAATTAGTGCAACCACTTTGGAAAACAGTATGGAGGATCCTCACTTTGGAGGATCCTCAGATGATTGGGAATGAACCTACCATATGATCCAGCAATATCACTTTTGGGTATCTATCCAAAAGAATGGAAACCAAACTATCAGATCGACGACGCATGTGTATCTATGTGTACAGGTGCACAATTCACAATTGCCAAACTATGGAAACAGCCAAGATGTCCATCGACAAATGAATGGATTACAAAACTATGGGATATGTACACAATGGAATTTTACTCAGTCATAAAGAAGAACAAAATCATGTTATTTGCCAGGAAATGGATGCAACTGGAAAACATTATGTTAAGTGAGATTAGTCAGTCACAAAGAGTAAAGAAGCATATGTTCTCCCTAATATTCAGATGCTAGGGAGAAGATGGGGCATAAGAGGGACTCCAGATGAAAAAAGAAAAACCCTAGATAAGCAAAGAAGTTGACTTAACTGAAGGTGATGGATGGGGGAGGGGAGGGGGCACCCTAATGCACATGGTGTACTTTTTAAAATATATCAAAGTCAATCACTAAACTGAACTTGAGAAGGAGGGAGGGAGAGGGAATGGGGAGGGAATTGGGGAAGGGGTTAAATGAGAAATGTGTACATATATGTCTTTATCAGCTTGTACCTAACAAAGATGTATGATTACAATGCACCAATAAAAAAAATCAACTCACTATGAAAATATATAGAAAAATACTTATTCCATTATTTTTCAAATATAGTTTGTTACTGCATTTGATCAACTGGCCCAAGGCAGACCTATATCTTAATATGATATCAGTATACTTTCCAACCTGCAGAAACTAAAAAAAAAAAAAAAATTCTTAAATAAGTAACATTAAATGTTGCCAGGCGTGGAGGCACACCCTTGTAATCCCAGTATGTGGGAGGCTGAGACAGGAGGATCACAGATTCGTAGCCAGCCTCAGCAACTTGTGAGGCCCTCTGCAATTTAGTGAGACCCTGTTTCAAAATAAAGAATAAAAAAATAGGACTGAGGATATAGCTCAGAGGGAGAATGTCCCTGGGTTCATTCCCCAGTACCACACACACACACAAAAAAAGACATTAAATGTTATTATACTGAAGTTTC
>PVLC010005657.1:28767-63767 GCA_004027655.1 Graphiurus murinus
AATTGTTGTTTCTCTGGTTCTGACGTTTATTCATTAGTTCTTCTTTGTAGTTAATCTCTTTAAGTATCTTCTCTAGTGCTGGTTTCGAAGACATAAATTCTTTCATTTTCTGTTTGTCATGGAAGGTTTTTATATCCCCATCAATTTTAAGAGAGAGTTTTGCTGGGTATGAGAATCTTGGCTGCAAGTTATTTTCTTTCAGAGTTTGGAATATGTTACTCCAGCCTCTCCTGGCTTTCATGACTTGATTTGGGAAATGAAC
Source organism: Graphiurus murinus (assembly GCA_004027655.1). NCBI lineage: Eukaryota > Metazoa > Chordata > Mammalia > Rodentia > Gliridae > Graphiurus > Graphiurus murinus. Next base: position 29,030 of record PVLC010005657.1, read on the forward strand.
AGCATTTACTCATTCGTTTAGCAAACATTTCTGGGTTCTTACTATAGATCAGGTACTCTGTAGTCATTTGAGAGGCTGTTTAGCAGGGAGGCAAAAAAAAAAAAAAAGTAGGTGAGTTAATTGCAGCTCAATATGCACTTTGATGGGGGCAATGCAAAAAACTGATTTGTTTAATACAGTGTATATCTCAGACTCATAGTGCAGGGAAATTGTCCACAAAAGGCAATACTGGTACCAAGCTCTGCAAGATAAACAGTAGTTTATTAAATTCATAATGGCTAGTGATTAGAAGCTATGATTCAAAATACTATGGGCTTTGGGACAGGGAGAGATACTTTTGAATAGGGAAGGGTTGAGATGTTATAATAATAGTTGATGTGGGAACCCTGTCAAGAAGACAATCGGAAACTATGGAAAGATTTTAAGATGGAAAACTAAATAGTTTCTAACAGATCAGAACACTTACTGTAAATGACATAGAGTATATATTTTAGGCTTGGTCAGTGGATTATTCCATGAATCTTTGTAGCTCAAATCAGCATGGGCAATATAAAAACAAATGAGCATGTCTGTGTTCCTCTAATAGAACTCTATCTACCACAACAGGTGACCGACTGGCTGAATTAAGTCCATGGCCAATGGTACCCAACCACTGACCATGAAGTTCACTGTGACTGAAGGATGAATATCAGATTTAAGATAGGTAAGAATGGAGCCAGAAAAAATACTCATGTAGAACATTCATTCAAAGATTCTAGTGCAAGAGTACTAAGGGAATGACGGTACAAGGGAAGATTGAAGAAAATAAATACTAGGAATTTAAAAGATGTAGGAATTAGAGATACAAAGGATGTAAACAACGGTGACAGATGCAGGTTAATGATGACTTGAGCCACCCACTGGGAAGATGACAGTACCATTTCCAGACATAACAGATACAAGAGCTGGAGGAGGATCAGTGCTGAGGGGCAGAGGGATGATTCTTATTGTTGACAAGATGGCATCTAAGGACCCTGACATACACATGCAGAGTGTTGATGTCTCTCAAGACAGAAACTGAGAGCAGAGATCTGGGGAACAGAAGGAACTTCCACATTCCACCTCTGAAATCCCCCAACCTACAAGACACTTGAGACCAAGAAATATCTAAGTACAATTAAAAAATAAAGGACACTCCCACTGAGGAGTGATACTCATATTCTGTGGCACATCAATGTGTGGGAGGTGGCAAAGGCAGCCTCCACTGAGAAAATAATTGGAATGTTGAGTGGCACAGAGTAAAAAATCATTTTGCATTACTGTAGAATGGAGTGCTTGAGGACATTTTTTTTCCCTCTCTAAACTTTACAGTGCTAAGATTATCTTGTAACTATTATAAACCTGACATAATAAATTGCTAATGTTAAAATGTAATTATTTCCCATGGTTTCAATCTGAAAATGTCAGCCTTGTGGTTCTGTACTTAATAAAAGCAGCCCAGCTATTCTACTGACAGGTGGCCTTAGATACTGAGGCAAAAGTTCTTAAGCCAAAGACGATAAGAAAAGGGTTTCTCTCATTGATAATGTCAATATCTATTAAAATTATCTTTGTTAAGCCATTAATAAATGACTTCAATATTGATTAATTTATTTTGTACTCTTCCTTTCTTTCTTTACTTAGTGACAGGAATACAATTATCCTAAATCATTTTTATGTAGGTGAGAATTTCATAGTAATGTGTTCTGTAATTACATGGATTTAGGATATATTAGAACTCAAATAAAAGTCCTGTAAAACACAACACCATTTGCCAAATATGTATATTAAGTTTATTCCTGTACAAGTATGCAAATGAAACCTCTTCACCATAAAATTTTATATTTTATTTAAGATAAGGGAATTAGTAGCAATTCTGAGGGTAATTTTTCTAACTGCATGCTTACATTACTATTGCATTGCCCTTCTGGTAAAAGTGTGAATGTCATGGTCCTAAGCCATTTCTCTGGATGTTGCTAATCTTCATATTGTGGGATACTTGAAGGCAAATTCATTCATAACCCAGGGTAAATATTTTATCATCTACTTCGTAAAATTGGCATACTCTTAAGTGTATATAAATATCCTAGAACATGTGAAAGGTAAAGGGAAATTTTTTAGGATATATTTTCTTGCACAAGAAGTAATGAAATTAAAATGTATGCATAAAAAAGAATAAATCTCATTGCCTAATACACTTTTATCTTACTCTGAATATTAAGAAAATAAAAGAAGTGAAAAAAGTCTCGATGCACTTAAGCATGGACCTAATCTGATGCTTAGTCAATGGAAATGGTTTCATTAAGTTGAATTTTATCCGTGTACGACAAAGGCCTGTGCAATCAAATAAGATATTCCATATGGAAGATTAGCACGTCTTGGTGAACACTTTATGACACCATTAAATGCAAAGTCGATGAGCAGAACCAAAAGAAAGAATTCATCTATAAATCAAAGACAAAATTTGCAATTAATCATAGGAAAATTTTACATAATAAATGCAGCTAAAAAGTACCATTAGTGATTTAATTACAATGGAGGTTCATGACTCTTCTTTGTTTTTTTGTCTCCCAAGCATGCTTTTCTGTGATACATGAGACTTCATTATTATGTCGTTGATCTTTCACTCTATGCTGTATTTCATGTCATGATTTTTTTTTTCCCAAAAGAATGAAGCTAGGCTAGATCCATCTTCAAGAAATATTTGAGGGTTACATGTCATAAAATGATATATCTCATGAAAACAGCAAGCTTTTTGCAACATTGTTCTGTTTATATTTTACCTAGCTCTGTAAACAAAAATTTAACCTTTCTCTAAGCCATCCAAAACAGATGAAGCTTAGCTAAGTGGTGACAGTAATTTTAAGTAGACACTACAGCTTCACCCAGTTAAGTATTCAAACTAAAACCTAACATCTGTTCAAAAATATAAGATTAAGTGCTGGTCTTTGTGAGTTTGTCTCAGATTAGCAGACTAAAATGGAAAATTTGATGTGCTTAAGATATTGACTCTAAGAGTTTTATGCAAATGATTTTTTCTCAATTGGTCTGCTTCAAATTATCTCCTCTTAATTTTTTCCTCATTTATATTTGACAGCATTCTCCATTTAGCAAAACGCTTTTAGGAGCATTGAATATGGGCTTAGAATGAGAAACAAAAATCTTGAAGTTGAAATACATCTTTCTATGTCATTAACTTTCTTAAACAATGTAAAATGGATGAAATTTGCTGCCAAACATTAACTCTTATCTGTACTTCTGTTTGTCACTTCAATATAATTCATCTGGCTATTATTTATAGAATTCTGGTTGGAAATAGGCATAGAAAATTGCAGTCTTTTAAATTTCCTACATTTACTAATTCAACTTTATTCATCATACTGAAACTGAGCTCCATTATATATGAGTCTTAAAATGAATTCCAACTTGAAAAATCAATAGAGAATTTGTAAATAGTCTTATTTATCTAGAGTTCTTGATAATTTCAAAATTCACAATGCATGCAGAGGTTCTTTAATATTTTAAGTATTCTAAATAGCAGTTTAATTTCATATGGACTAAAGGCAAACTATGCAAAAAAAAATTCAACATTAATCCACCTGCCTCTGAAGAACAATAAATGACCAAGGAGTCTGGTATTGAAGAGGAAAGATAGCAGATGTTTAAAAATGATAAAGATAGAGATTAGAGTTGTTTAGTAATATTACCATTTAATCCTTCACCTGTGCAAGTTTCTGCTAAAATCCTTCCCAGTGTTTTTGCACCCTTGGAGGATTTGTTATGGAAACATGGATTATTTACCCACGTCATGAAAAAATACCACCTAACAGGTTAACCATTACACTCAAAACTCTTTAGGAGGTAATTTTACATGATTCCAAAGGTGGCAAAGGTTCTAAGGAGTGTAATGGAGATTTTATATACAAATAAATAAAGATATGTACATATATATGTTATGCATAAGCATGTATTGATGAGAGAGAAAAAGACAGAGAGTTGTCCCTATTTCAAGGTCTAAAACTATATGTGTCGATTTTCAATTAAATGAGATAAATTAAGACAATATTTAAAACATTTTCAGATAGAATAATGTAAATGTCCAGGCATGCTTTCTTTATATGAAAGCAAGCACATATTATTTACTTTTGCATAATACGATAAAAATTTTATATATATTGTGATTGCATAAATCACTTACATAAGCAATAACACAATCATTAGTGTTATCTTTTTACTTATTAATAATTTGGGCAACTGTGTCAATTTTACCAGGCATCAGCTTTTGTATTTATTCAATAATTATCATTGAAAGAGTAACTCATTATTAACAAATTAGCTTGTACAGCCAAGTAATAGTATTAGGAAGTATTTATATTTTAATTTTTTGAAAGTGTATTTCATAAACTGGGTGTGGTGACATATGCCTCTAATCCCAGTACTTGGGAAACTGATATAGAAGGATCACAATTTCAAGGCCAGCCTCAGTAACATAACAAAACCCTCAGCAAGTTAGTGAGACCCTGTTTCCAAATAAAAAGTAAAATAGGGATGGGGGTGTAGCTCAGAAGTAGGATGCCTCTGGTTTGAATCCCCAGTACCTCATTGCAGTTCATAATCATTTTGTAGCTTTTACAGTTATATGTATAATTCAGTTTGATTGACATTTGTTTTCACCAAAGGGTGAATGTGTTACAATATACTAATGGACTTAAATCTATACTATGTAGTATTGGTACTCATAGCAATGCTTTGTCTTACCTCAGATCTCTGTAGGATTCCAAAAGTGGTTTCAGTCCTCCAGGAATTCCTGGGAATCAATGATCGAATGTCATGAGTTTTGCTCTTCTAAACTATAATCCCAGGAAATAAATTTGTTTGCTTTACACCTAAGTACTAAATAGTCCAAGGCTAAAAAATCGCTCTTTAGTTGCCTGCTTGTACCCACTAGAAGTTCATACCTGTTCTTTCTAACCATGTCTTCTCTAGCCCACCATATAAGTCCAGCAGTTCAGAGTCTTCTTTGAAACACTATTCCCTCTATACAATTGGTAATACTACTTTCTTACCTTCATCTTGCAAAAACTATTTTATTGGCTAGGCCCACATTCTCATTTTTTCCTTTATTTTTTTTTCTCCATGGATGTATTTCCTGTAAAGTCTGTACAGTGAATTTGATAGCATCATCTTTCCTTTGAAATTGTAGATTACAACCCCATCCTACCCCATAGAGTGAAGTCTCCCTGGGACATTGGGACTAAGATAACCTAGCTGCTCTCTTCATTTGAATTTACTCTGTGATGATTAGACTGCCCTTTCCCACGTACCTGCTATGAGCATGATGCCTTATGGCCATCAGCACAGGGAGGTAACATACAACTTTTAGCTACAAGTCGTCAATGATAAGGTGATGCTTTTAAAGCCTTGTATTTCTCAAGTTCTAAGAATGTAGGTGTGTCTGAACACTTCAGAGAAGAATGGTGGCAGGGTAAAAAGAAGAGAATACTACCTACAGATAATTCCACATTAATGTCTACATGATATTCTATAGACAGGTCACTCCATCAAAATGTAATTCATTCATTTACCCAGTCAATTGGCCATAAAACTTTAAGTGTATTGATCACTTGCTTTGTGCCAGAAACTTCTCTAGGTGCTGAGAGGATTTCATTTTTAACAATACAAACAATGTCTGTTTTTGCTCATGTATACCTTACTCCCTCATGTGGAGAGAGACAAAGCAAACAAAGCCTAACAGCATACCACCCTCCACACCAAAAAGAAAACAAAACAGAAACAGCAAAAGAACAAATCAATTAATTTTGAAGAGTCAAAAGTAGTAAAAATAAAATAAACATGTGCTCAGGTAGGTAATGATATTGGTGAGCAATTACTCACTGGTTTAAAATGGCCTTTCTGACAATTGACTTTAAATTGGGACTTAAAGAGTGAAAAGGTCATGAGATGAATAGAAGTAAACATGTCTCAACAAAACTTGCAGAATGTGCAAGAGACTTGGAGATAGGAAGCAGCTATGTATGTTCTTTTTGTGTGTGTGTGTGTGTGGTACTGGGGATTGAACTCAGGGGCATCCTACCTTCAAGCTATACCCCCAGCCCTATTTTTTATTCTTTATTTTGAAACCGAGTCTCACTAAGTTGCGGAGTGCCTCACTAGGTAGCTGAGGCTAGTCTCGAACCCGGATCCTCTGGTCTCAGCCTCCCGAATGCTGGGATTACAAGCTTGTGCTACCACGTCCTGCGCTAGCTATGTATGTTCTAAGAATTGCAGACCACGTGAATGAAAAGCAATAAATGAGGGTAGAGGGTGGGATTGATGATTGCCCAGGTGGGTGGAGTCTAGAATTTGGGGTGGATGAAGGCCTTGAAATGTCATGGTTGGGTCTAAATTTTCTTCTAAGAACAAATCCAAAGCTGAAAAATTTACAATAGGTGGCCAAGAGAAGAGATAAAGGAATCAGTCAACAATACCAAAATAAAGGGAGATTATCTCCAAGACCAGATCCTAACAGTCAGAATGAGTAAATGACAACTGATAGAAACTTTGGGAAAGAAAAAAAAAGAATAAAGGATGGTGCTCCATCCTTGTGTTCTTTGGCATATCTTGTATATCAGGTAGTGGCTTCCTTGTGCCTTCAATTCCAAAGTCAATTTGGATCTCCAAAATTCCATTCTGGAAAATTCTAAAGTCTCTTCGGATTTCTGATTATTCCAACAAATTGACAGCATTAGCATCTTCTGCGCCTCCACCCTTGGGTCTACTTATATTCTTTTCTTTTGTCCAGATTTGTTTGTCATCAATAACTCAGCCCAGTCACTGGGTCATATGGGAAAGTCGTTCATGACCCCTATTTTGTGTTTTCTGAAAATTTTCTGAATATTTTGAGTAATGAGAAGAAGGCAAATTTCCAAAAAACATAAATCATGCCTCCAACCTGACCAACTCTCTCTCTCTCTCTCTCTCTCTCTCTCTCTCTCTCTCTCTCTCTCTCTCTCTCTGCCTCCTTTTCTCTTATATTCATTTTGAAAACCCAAATTTTTTCTCTTTGTTTCATATTGCTTGCCTATAGTTTCCCTCTCTCACTCTCAAGCACTTTGTACAAATTTCACAACTGACTCATAAGAGGTTAGGCTTACCCCCCCCCATTTCAAGGTTGAAATAAATAAGACATTGAAATAATTGCCTTGTTTCAGATTATACAGCTGCTAAGTACCAGAGATTTGAATCCAACACAGTTATGTCATACCCATGTCTTCTTATGTCCAGCCTACAGCCTAGCACAGAGTATGTGAGCTGGGCTCAATAAATGTTAGTATCCTTTCCCTTTTAGATCCTTCTATAGCCATCCAAAAAGGAACTAATGTTGAATGGCTATTTATTACTTCCATCAATAAAACATAAATGCAATTGTTTGCATGGTTTTGTGGTGCACACCTTTGGGGTCATTTATCTCTATGCTTCAGTAGCTATCTTCTTCACTCACTCGCCTGGCTTTCAGGCTGCTTAATTTCAAACACTCTGACTCTCTTATACTAGTTCATCCCCAGAGCACACCTGTCAGGCACAGCCTTACTGCTGGCTGAGATTGATCCTTGAGTTGGCAAAGTGTCACCGAGAGACTCAGTTCTCCTCTTATCTTGTGCCTTATGCTTGCAAAGGTGTTAGCACTGTCATTTCCAGCCCATGGCCACAGCCACTCACTTGTCAGCTTCTTGACTGACATGTTTGCAAATCCTTCATCATGTAATTCTTGTCCCCAGAGTGACAGACCTTGGACATATGCACTGAATAACACTGTAAGGTGCCACAGTGGTGAATCCAACTTGATTTGCTTCTCAATTTTATTTTAGATGAAACTCTATAAAATCAATCAAGGAAACACCTTTTGTGTTTTTCAGGACCCATATCAATCTCAAAGTCATTTTCGTTTCTTCCAGTTTTATGTTTGAGGTTTCTGTGTAGCCTTACTATTGCATTTCTTTCCTATATCATAATTTTTTTCTATTATTGTTCAAAATTTTCTTTTACATTTTATGTTTTATAAACAAACAACAGATGACTTTCAACCCTAGGAATTGGGTTAGGTTTGAGTTAACTTTTAATGTTAACTGAAGCATCTCCTTTTTTATATATAAAAATCACAAAAATTAATAGTGATTCCTCATTCCATCTGCTCCTCAGTGGCTGATGCCATCACTCAGATGGCCATTGGTATATGTCAGTACTCACCTCCTGGAACCAGACCCTGCCCATCAGTTTCTCCTCATGGATTTTTCTGCCTAAACTATCTGATCACTTTATGGCATTGCCTAAAACCTTCACCACATCCCATCTCCTATTGGGCCCAGGAGGCAACCCTTCATAATCCTTTCCCTCTACACTGTTCTCCCTCCTTCTTTACCACTGAGCCAAACTAAACCAAGTGAGGTTCTCCACTTTCTCTCAGCTTTGGGACCTGGGCATGCATATGCTGCATTCATTTCGTTTGGCTTTCATACATACACATAAACCACACAAACAAAATATACCACACATATAAATATACCTCATACAAACTGACATATGTATCCACATGGAAGTCACACATATACATATACATATATACATTTCATACATATGGCACACAACACATACACACACTCCACACATATATACAATAAACAAACCACAAACATATTTATGCACACTACACGTACCACACATACAACACACAAACCAAAGTCATATGTGCATCACAGCCAATAGGATACATGGCACACATACATATTATATATATACCATATGTATATAAATATATATTCATATATATTCATACACAGAGACCAAACCACAAACATGCATTGAATGGACACACATCATGTATGTACCCCTTATCTTCAAAACTTCCATTCAGCTCAGGTGTCAGTGTAATATACCCCAATGAGTCCTGCCACTGCTGTTGTCCCTGAGCTGCCCTTGTGCATTTTCCTTTCAACAAAATTTACACTATTTTTTACTGTCTGTACTTGATGCTTCTCTATTAGACTATATTCTCTTATAGTGTAGGGCTGGGCTGTTCTGCACTCTTTAAGCATTTCCCAGCATCTCAGATGATGTATAGGATAGTATCAATACCTGGTGCAGCTTAGAGATTCAATTTCTTTCATGAAGAAATGAGTATGTGAAAGAGGCAATGATGCCCACCAGCCTACTGTCACATCTGCCAACACAAACCCTTGTTCTAGCAATTTAACTTTCAGACTAAATAAAGATATTGATTCCTTTCCTCAAACAGATCACACACCAACGTTCTGCTCTGCTGATATACATGCCATTTTCTTTTTCCTACTGGGATACCACATGTCTCCCTCTGCAGAACTCCTATCCTACTTATCCTCAAATACCACCTTCTTATGAAACTTCCCTGCCTACTCCAGCAGCACCCTACTTTGTGTCCCATAATAGTTCACATATCTTACAAGGATAGTGTTTTAATTTACTGATTTACATATGTTTTCTTTTTCTTTATTTTTTTTTTGAGGTACTGGGGATGGAACCCAGGGGCATTCTACCTCCAAGCTACATCCCCAGCCCTATTTTGTATTCTTTATTTTGAAACAGGGTCTCACTAAGTTGAGGAGGGCCTCACTAAGTAGCTGAGGCTGGCCGCGAACCCAGATCCTTCTGTCTCAGCCTCCCAAGTACTGGAATTACAAGTATGCTCCTGGCTTTTCCATATGTTTTCTACATGATCATCTATGTGTATATGTTTATACATCCAATTCATAAAATCTGTACAGGACACATATTAAGTGTTCATTAAGTAATTGATGAAAGGATATGAATAAATCTCAGATGGTTCCTGATTTGAGATCAAGAGTCTAACTTTATAGAACATATCTATATGGAATTGCTATTAATTCATTAATATTGAAAGTCTCAACTTAGACATACAAAATCACCTATGCTAATTTATATAGAATACTTTATTTCTAACAGGACTACTTCTCGAAAAGTATTTTCTGCATCAATTTTATTGGAATGCAGTCATGTGCCAGACTGTATGATTTAATACCTGCTTTTAGTTCCAGAGAATTTTCTAAGAACCCTGGGCTACTTGGAATCTCCTTAATTTGACCACTTTTTCTGAAATTCTAAATATCTAGCACCCTACATGCCCATTAATTGATTTTCCTGAAAGCCTATGCTGTAGCAAGTACTATATTCTACATACTACAGGTAACCCTAGCAAATATAGAACACCAATCCTCTGATTTTATCCAGTTTATATTCAAAAGGGAGGAAGTAAATCAACTAAGAAATCACATTTTTTAATTAGATGACTAACAAAGCAAAAAGTAGTATTCTCTTATTTCTCAAAGAAGCAACATATTTGGACAGATGTAGGAAAATTCAAGAGATAGCTGTGTCTAGAATGGACAAGAAAGGGAAAGATTGTTGGAAATGTGAATAGAAAAGTAATAGGATAAAATAAATAGCCACTGGTTATGAACAAAAGGGTCACACAATTGGGCTGGACGAAATCACTGGTCTTATCATGTTAGTAAAAGACTCATCTTCACATAAGATGAATATTTATTTTACTCAACCCTTCTTTTTTTACCAAAACTCTGAAACCAGAATGGTTTAATTGTTTTATTTTAACCAGTGTTTTAACAAGTGAATCAGTCACCCATACCTTTATGCATCTTTCCTTCGTTCAAGAATCTATTTCTTCATGCTCTATTTACATAATACTCAATAAATACTTTAAACCCCTCAACAAGGACTGGACTCTGAACAGTAGGGATTCCAAGAAAATAAAGTCATGATACTCACTGTTTTCCCTCAACTTAATGATTTTTAAAGGAAAATTGTAGTATTATATCTTATGATTTTTGTGGACCAGGAATGTGTATAGAGCTAAGCTGGGCAATTCTTGTTCAGTTGGGTATTAAACTGGAGTTCTTGCTGGTCTGGAAGATCCAAGAGTGCTTCCATTATATTCTTTATGCCTCAGATTTGGAGGATGGATGGAAGGCTGGACTTAACTGGGTCCCTCTATTTTTCCCTATAGTCTAAAACCTCCATACACTCTCTCAAGTAGGGCTGAAAAAACCTTTTACACCATGATTCAGAAGCCCAAAAGTAAATGGCTCAAGAGAAAGGAAGTTGAAACAACCCTTTCTTAATCTTTGGCCAGGAAAGTAGCTCATTACCACTTCTGGTATATTGGTAAAAGCAATCCTGTACCCTTCTTAGATTTAAGTCAATGGTATATAGACCATAACTCTCAATGGGTTTTGTAGCACAATTTTGTGGCTGCTTTTAATCTGCTACATCCACTAATCTTATAATGGATAAAGCACATTTATTTGGAGTGCATTAGCATGACTATGGAAATAATTACTAATATTCTAGAGAGTGGTTGATAAGATCACTTTATTCTGCCAAATATGTCTGGAAAGTCTATGTTAAAAGTTTAAATGACAAAGTATTTGCTTTGCCAAGCCAAATATGGATAAATATGCAAGCAATCTGAGCTTTAAATTCTTTCTACTTAATGCTTTACTTGCTAAAGGAAGTGTTTTTGAAAAGGCAAAGACCACCACCATGATCCAAAGAATTGTGACACTTCATTTTCAAGATCTCCTTCAGCTCCAAGCAATTTCTCTCTCCTTATATTACTTTAAAACTGCATCTGAGCCGGGCGTGGTGGCGCACGCTTGTAATCCCAGCATTTGGGAGGCTGAGACCGGAAGATCCGGGTTCCTGGCCAGCCTCAGCTGCTTAGTGAGGCCCTCCACAACTTGGTGAGACCCTGTTTAAAAATAAAGAATAAAAAGCAGGGCTTGGGGTGTATCACGGAGGTAGAATGCCCCTGAGTTCAATCCCCAGTACCTCAAAACAAACAAATAAACAAATAAAAAAAAAAAAAACTGCATCTGTATGGCAATGGGATAGCAAGATGACTACCTGAAAAACCCAAGTAAGCAAAACACCCTGTACATGAATGATGACCCTTCAGGGAAGAAATATTTTTTTTTTCTCCCATAGAAAAGAGGAGTCATTTTATCCCTATTTATTTATTTATTTATTTATTTGAGGTGCTGGGGATTGAACTCAGGGTCATTCTACCTCCAAGCTATATTCCCAGCCCTATTTTTTTTTAATTCTTTATTTTGAAACAGGGTCTCACTAAGTTGGAAAGTGCCTCACTACATAGCTGAGGCTGGCCGAGAACCTGGATCCTCTGGTCTCAGCCTCCCAAATGCTGGGATTACAAGCGTGAGCCACCCCACCCAGCCATTTTATCCCTAGTAAAGAAAAAATTCTACTATTAACTTAGAATCTTATCAAACTACACAACTCAATGACTCAAAGTCATATTGTGGAAGAAAGGCTAGTAAGGGTTAGTCAAAGGTTAGTAAAGACCCATAAAAATTACCCATGTTCTAACTGAAGAACAAAATTGTGTCATTTGCAGGGAAATGGATGGACCTGGAAAACATTATGTTAAGTGAGATGAGGCAGTCACAAAAGTAAAAAATTATATGCTCTCCCTAATATGCGGAAGCTAGGGAGAAAGTGGGTCATAAGAGGAACTCTAGATGCAGAAGGAGAAACCATAAATGAACAAAGAAGGTGACTTAACTGAAGGTGATGAGGGTGAAACACCCTAATACACATGATGTACTTTCACAAACATATCAAAGTCAATCACTAAACTGAACATGAGAAGGAGGGTAGGGGAGAGGAATAGGGGGGGAATTGGGGGAGGGTTAAATAAGAGATGTGTACATGTATGCTTCTACCAGCTTGTACCTCACAAAGATGTATGATTACAATGCACCAATTAAAAAAATAATAAAAATAAAAATAATCCATGTCTGCAAGAGTATTACTTAAGAAGAATCAGTGGGTATTTGCTATGTGGCTATGTGTGAGGCAAATATTGTTAGCAGGGAGTTGACTCAGAGAGGAAGCCTTATTATGTTTATGAACAAATGATGTATGTATGCAGAAGGTCAAAATTCCAGAAGTATCTTTAACCTGAAAAAGCACCAGAATAAGGTTATTCACTGTCTGAGACATCACTGCCCAGATCCTTTTTTAAGTATTGACTGATGATTTTACATTTTTATGAGGTATCAAAAGTGTAGTAAAGAAAGACTGTTTTTTTAGACCTTTCCTTAAGTTTTCTGAAGTAACAGAGAATGCAAAGCAGCAGTCAAACTCAAACTCTAGCTTTTTAGATGTCCCAAGCACAGTGATGATTTTGAGACATCCAGATCCTCATATCATCTTTATCTTTCCTGAGTATGCTATTAAAAAAATAGAAAAAAAAAGAGAAAGATATACAACACTCAGAAGAATTGTATTAAAAGAAGATAGCTATATAAATTCTCTTGCAAAAAAAACCAAATTATTTCTAATGAGTCATGCATTTTAAAAAGATTTCTCCCCTCCATAAACAGTCTTGTCAAAGTGATCTATGTTTTTAGCAACATGATTATGTAGGAAAATATATGTTTTCAGCAGTATAAAACATAATTTTAACCGGCTAGTTTTCAAAATTAGAAATTTGATTATGAATTATAACATTGCTCTGAGTAGTTCTATAATAACACTTGAATTAGAGACTGGGTGTTTTCTTCTTTCCATAAAATAAATAATGAATTTTAGCCTAAATATCTTTGATACCTAATCTACAGTTCTAGCAGATAACATTCATTTTGCAAGACAATAAACAAGAGTTACTGGATAAGTTGCAGAAAGCTCACTGTGTCATCAAAAGAGTGTATTTTATGTTTATCTAGTAGTTTACATCTTCTGAAGATTTTCTTAACTCTGATTTCATTTGCTCTTCAAGAATCTCTCTGAAACAAGTTATTGTGTTTCAATTCAAACTTCAGCTTTCAAATGAAGACACTGATCACAGTGAGGTAATCAAATTAGCAAAGTCAAGTTTGAACTAAAGCCCTTCTCCTACTTCAAGGCTTCTTACCTACGTAGACTCATAGACTCATTTAATACGCAATCCCTTGTGCTTCTAAGCCTACTTGATGCTAAGCAAATTGCTAACTGCCTGTTTTATATTTGAGTCCCACTTGTTAAATAGATGCTCAAACTTTTCCCATGTTCCATGATCCTCAACCAGAGTTTCAATTGGGTGAAAGTCAAGATACGGCTGGAACTTGGAGAATCCTCCAACAGAAGACAGAAGCCACTAAACTCTTTATATTATAGGCAAAACCCAGGCATGAAGGTGCACATAGCAGAAACACTCAATACTCACCAAATTCTTTAATTCTTCCACCATTTGCAATCTACACTGAAGTTTGATTTTGATCACGTGGTTATTGATGGCCAATGTAATGCCAGCCAAATTGGCCGGTGTTGCAAGGAAGTGCTGACTCAGCTTCCTCCTTTACCATGTTGCATGTCCTTGATGGAATAGTTTTGAGATTAAAAGGATGGCTTGACCTGCATCAGACAAAGACAAGAGCAGGAACAAACCAAGAGGGTGTTCAGCGAGTATGCGTGCAGGAGTTAGTCCATTTCACCAACTAGCTTCCAAAATTCTAACTTATATAACACAGTACCTTCAAGAAACAGAAAATGATCTGTGGATCTGAAGCAGTCCTCATGATGGTGACCATGATTTATTTAAACAGTGTTTTAGCTATAGAGAGCCTGGGTAGGGCTTCAAGAACTTTTGTACAGATGGGCACTTCTTAGAGCCCATCTAAGAACCATCTAAGATTGGTTGAATCAGGGAACTCCTCATTCTCACCAATACCCAGAGTATAGAATATAACTTCCTCTGATGTATGACATGTGACACACCACAAAATGTCCAGATCAGAGAGGACCCAAGAACCACACCACTGTGTGGCAGTGCCAGTCATAACAGAAAAGTGGTGGTTTTAAGATCAATGTATCACGGAAAGGATATAGTTTGAGATGCTGGCCTAGTGGCATAAGGCTTTACATATGTGCAATTAGCAATACAAATGATTGGAACTTTAAATGGCTCAGTGATGAAGTCTTGGAAAAGATAGTTTTCAAATGCATTGGTTGAAGACAAAAAGACAAAGAAATTTTTACTTCTCTGAATTTTCATAAGAAAAGTTACCATAGCTCACATTGCAAAAAGTTATCAGCATTCTCACTTGGGTCATTGACAAAATGAGATATGTAAAAGAAGACACAAAGGAAAACAGTTCACAGAGACATTCTCTTTTTCCTTTAAGTAAATCTGGATAGTAATGTTGCCATATCATGAAAATGGTAATAAGTAGAGAATATCCAAACACATTGCAGTTGTATTCTTTCTTGGTGTCTGTGTTTAAATTACCTTTTCAGTAATGTTAATAGTTCTTATTCCTTTTGTGTATTTAGTGATATTTGATATATACTTTTTAAAAAGCCATATTTAGAATTCTTCTAAGTATTTTGGTAGTAAAAAAAAAAAGTGAAGATGGGCATGGTGGAACAAACCTGTAATCCTAGTACTTAGGAGGCTAAGACAGGAGGATCACAGTTTCGAGGTCAGTCTCAGAAACTTAGCAAGGCCCTCAGCAACTTGGCAAGATTCTGTTTCAAAATAAATAAATAAAAAAGGGTTAGGGATGTAGCTCAGAGGTAGAATGCATCTGGGTTCAATCCTCAGTTACACTAATAATAATAATAATAATAATAATAATAATAGGAACGAATCTCAATTAGTTGTTTCATGTAACAGTATTAGGAGGAGAATGTATATTCCCGGTAAGCAGGTGAGCCCCTGTCTTGAGAAATTCTGCTCCCAATCAGCTCATTCCTGTCTGCATGTGAGACCTATGACTTCAGATCTGGGAGTTACAAGTAAGTCTTGATCAGAAAGTACACCAGCAGCTCCACGGTTTTGATATACACAGGATGTAATAAGAAAATCAAGAAGCTTCATGTTGAATGTGTTTTAAATAAATTAGAACTCAGAAGGTTTTAGACATAAATATCCATGCAAATATCCTGTAGGATCTTCTGATTTTTACTAGATGGGACCAAGAATAAAATCTGAGCCAAAATCACCTTAAATGCACATAATTTGTTAGATGGCTTGGCTAAGGAATAACAGCAGAGCTTGCATTCAGTATTTCCATCTGAGACAATTGGAGTTGAAAATCCAATGCTCCCTCTCCTTTTCCTAAAATACCCCTAAAAGCCTTAGTAAAAAGTGCTGGACACTATTATCAGGGACAAAGAGTTCACAAAGTTTGTTTTTTTTTTTTTTTTAAATCATTTTTTAGATTGTAGAAGGTGACCTTTGTTTAAAGAGGCAGAGTCCAACTTAGAAAGGGACCTTTCTGTAAGAAATGCCTGAGATAATCAACTTACATAGAGAAAAAATGTTTATTTTGGTTTACAGGTATAGAAACTCCACCCATAATCCATAGGCCCCATTGTTTTGGGCTTCAGTAGCACATCATGGTAGGAGCATGCGGTAGAACAAAATCATTTACCTCATGGCCTGGAACTGCACAAGAGGGAAGAGAAGGGACCTGGATCCCTGATCCCCTTCAAGGGCCCTTGTCCAGTGACCCAGTGACCTCCTACTGGGCCCTGCCTTTTCACATTTCCACCTCCTTTCAATAGCACCAAGCTGGGGACCAATCTACCACATAAACATTTGCAACATAACTGACTTTAATAACTTTTCCTATTTCTTTAATCCTCAAAATATGAACAAAGCAAACTAAAGATATTCAAATAAAATGTATCTTTCTTGAGGTATCATCTGGTGCTATCATATCTCTGTTCTTATTTGAGACACTGCAAAACATTCATGCAGATGTATGCACAAGTTCACATGTATGAATACATACACGCACACACCACACACACCACATACCACATACACACACCACACACACCACATACCACATACACCACACACACACACATACACACACACCCCACATACCACACACACACACATACACACATGCCCCACATACCACACACACATACACACACACACACACACACACACACACACACACACACACTGCTAAGATAAATGATGCTGTGAGAGAGTCCAGGAAAAAAAGTGCCTTAGTTAGTCATGGAATTAAGTGGGGAACTTGGGATTCTCCTTCTGTATCTCTTTGAAATGATATGTCTTAGCAATGAATTGCCTAAGCATACTCTATTAAAGGCATTTAAAGCTGTGTTGGACTTTGTCTACCACAGAGTTCAAAAGGTTGACATAAAATCATCCAAATATCAATGACTAACTTTCAAATGTTATAACTGATCTGTAGAAAAATGAATCCTTCATGACATTTAGCCAAACATAGAAAGCTTTTCCAGCATTTCAAAAACTTCTGCAGTTTTTTTTTTATTTTAGCTTCTTTTTCTTGTTTATATTGCTTGAGTTCTTGTACTGTACATACATCCCAATCCAACATTATCATAGTTTCCAATCTTGCACATTTCCTATCCTTGATAAATGAATATGCATTGATAATTCTATGAGCATTATTAAGAAAGTGGGATTTCCAAATTAATAAATGAGATTTTTTCTGTGTGACCTTATGAAGAACAGTTAATCTCCCTGGACATTATAATCTACCTCTGTTGAAATAAGAGAGCAGGAATCACTCGGTAATTTTCTTAGGTTCCATTGTTCAGTGGCATTGTAATGCTGTTCCCAAAGCCTATTTTTATCTCTTCCAAAATATTTACTCTTTACATTGATCATGATGAATAAAAGTACAGTAAAAAAATGAGTATATTTCTAACAGACAAACCAATAATGCAAGTTTTTAAAATATATCTGTTTAAGCCCTGGCTTTTCAGACATGCACTTCATATTTCCTTTGGGGAGAGAACTGATGTTTAAAGGAAGAATTTGCATTGCAGAAATCATAGTCCCTACTAATGCCTGTCCAAGGACAAGAATATATCAAAAGGGAAGGAGTCTTTGTCCTGGGCTGAGGTTAAACACTCAACACTCCTAGGGAAAGCTTACATTTCTTTTGTGCTGTGTGTCTGTGAATGTTTTATGAATCCAATTGAGCTTAAGCATCAAGTTTCTTTGACAGACACAGTTTATTCTGAGGAATAAAGATACAGCAGAAAGTTATTGATTTTTGAGGAATCTACGCCTTGTGAAAAATTAGCCAGACATTCCTTCAAGATCGATACGATTACCCTTGCTACCTCAGAGCTGTTACGCTGAGTCTCTCTAAAGAATGTCTCCACTGCAGAGGACATCAGTCGGTTCTGGGGGTCTTTTGAAAGCCACAGCAGGTACCTTCTTCTATTTATTCTCACTTTTCCTCTCAAATTTTCTACCCACCTACCTTTTTTTTTAATAATACATACATAAAATGCATTTCATTTTATCAAAGTTCTTCTGAGGCTCTGATGTCCTATACCATGGTGGCATAAGGCCTGCAATTACCCACTGAGTTTACTTCCAACATCCGTGGTTAGGAGAACATTGAAATCAAAACCTATCTCATTACTGTATTTTGTTGTTGCTTTCCAACTGTGGTTTTCACTCTGTTCTCTGTAACTTATCAACTCTAATTATTTTTTCTTTTCATTTTTTTTCAGACAACTGGCAATGGATTGCCTTTTCGCATCACTAGTGAGATGTAAGAGTCTCTCTTGTCTCCACCACTGAATCAATATAAATCCATATATTTATGCATTCCTATAATTCTGTCTCACTGACTGCCAAGCAACTGAAGTCCATTAGCAATATGCCTTCCTGCAGTCCAGGCACTTTGCCTGATGCCAGAATACCAGGGGAGCATTACAAATCCTGTCTTCAAGACGCTCATTGACTCATGGTGTTGTCCCAAAGGGATGCTCTTGGCCTTTAGGACAAGCAAACCCTTTATTGGGACCAGTGTGCCTTGTGACTTTCAGGGCAGTCCTAACCTATGAAACAAAGTAATAATACCTTGTAAAATTGGCAACCAAAAATGTCTCCTCAGATTTATAAACAAGACTTGGAGAAGTGCTTGAGCCTTTGGTGGTCTCTGTTTGAGCCTTTGGTGGGCTACTTAATGTTTGCTTTGATGACTGAATCAGAAATGTCAATGTTGCTTCAGAAAATAGTCTCAATGGCTAACATGTTGGGTCTATTGGTTCTCAAACTCTTTGCTCACTGAGTGCCTCGTCTCCATGGGAACTCTAGATCTTGGAGTTTCCACGGTGCTCCTGGATCTCTCCCAGCACCTCTACCTAAGTATCTGCTGCCTACTTCATGGGCTCTCCTCAAGACTGACAAGATGCAGTTCAATACATCTAGTCTTTCAAGGTAATGTCTCATTCAATTTTGCAATCATTCTAAAGCTTAGGATAGAAGCGCACTCATTTCCAAGGTTTTCTTGAGTAGCTATCAATGTAATATATTTTTCAAGGTTGTTTTACTAGGAAAAAATCATCATTTTTATGTTATTAAATGATCCATCGAATTATTTATAGTTAATTGAGCAATCTGGCATTTGTTTGTTCTTGGAGAGTAAAGATATAAGTTAATATGAATATGTGAATATGGTCTCTATCCTCAAATATTTCAAATGATATCAGCAAAAAGATGCTTATCAAATGATCACACAAATAAATAAAATGTCAATGATAAATGTAAAATAAGGAAAGAAAGAACACTGAAAAGATATAATGACAGACTTGTCTTTGTCAGAGAGTACTGTGACAATTATCCAAGACAATTGTTAGTAGACAGGAATTGTCACTCACCACTGACCAATGAGTGAGAGTAAACCAGGGGAAAGAGAAGCACATTGTGACTGCAAAGAATTTCAGGGACAAATCTCCAGAAGGGAGCAGAATGAGTGCAAGGGAGAGAAAAAAGAAAGAAAGAAGGAAGAAAAAAGGGATGGAGGGAGGGAAGAAAGGAGGAGGGAATGAAGGAAGAAAGAAAAGAAGGAAGGAAGGAAGGAAGGAAATAAAAAATGAATATGGGTGGCAGAGCTGAAAGTCCAGTGCAAGGAGACGAGGCCAGCCAGGTGGTGAAACTTATCACAAAGAACTGAGGCTCCGAGAACAAGGGGCATCACAATCTTCCCAAAAGCAAGGAAATGCCTTCAGTATGTTCTGTGCAAGCTGGAGGAATGGAATCTTGTCATATTCTTTTTTGAATCTGAAAAAATGTTATTTAGCAGGTTTGTGAGGATCTGTAATATACATGGGTACACAAGTAAGAATGATTTGTAATTAATTCAATAGGAAAATAATAGTAGTTTAACCTAAGATGATATCGATTCTGCCCAATTCAGTACTGTTGTGTAATTTGATGGTAACTGTAGTTGTATATATATGTTCATCATATATATGTATATACACATACATATATATGTTTGAATTTTTACATAATCTTACTTTTCAGAAAAAAGTAAAATTAGTTTCATCACAAAAAAAAGAGATAGGAGTACATGTGTAAAACATTTAAAGTGTTGGCTATTGGGGGTAATGTTGGGCACACTGACTGGTAACACTAGTTTAGAAAGGTAACAATAATGAGAGAGAAAAAAGAAAGAACCAACATGCATTGGGGAGTAAAGATTGCATGTTCAATTTTGGTAAATGTTTAAGTGTCTATGAGACCTGAAGAAAGATATGTAAAGCAGCTGTCTATGAGTCATTTCACTCCTTTTCTGATTCTGAACTCATCTGGACATAGCTAAGGATGACACAGACTTGAATAAGGTCACCTAGGGAGGCTGCTCGAAGAGGAAAATAAAAAAAAAAAAGAAATCAATAACCAGCTCTGAGGAACACCACACTTAAATGGCCCAGTCCAAAAGGCTGAGTGAGGAAGAGGAGCAGGAGAAGAAAGGGCTGTAACTGATGAGAAAAAATCAGGCCTGCAGCAAGTCATAGAAGCCAAGTATTGGCGGTGTTTCTGAAGAAGAAAATGATCTATAGTACAAAGTGCTGCTGAGAAAAATAAGGCAACATTAAGGCTGGGTTGGGCCTTGGTTAAAATTGTTTTGATGGACTGATGAAGCTGGAAACAAAGGTGACTAGATTGAAAGTGGGGGAAAAGAGGAACAGGTATAAACATTTACTTACAGAAACATGCTTCTCCAGTGGAGTTAAAGTAACATCAAAAAAGTATATATGCATATATATGTGTAACATATGTAACACAAAGTAATATAAGATAGGTACACAGAGTAATATATGCCTATATATGATTAATATTTAATTAAAACATTCAAAGAAAAATGTTTGTCTCCCTCTCTCACTATATAAGGTTTTTGTAAAGAAAGAAATTTAATTCTTCCTAATCAGAAATGAGACATAACAAATGATAGGAGTTTTTCAATTACCTGTTTCTTCCCTAAAACAAAACCACGTTCTTTGCTCATGATTCATTAACATGTTCTGGACTCAGCTGGTGGTCCTGCTGGCCCAGCAGGAGACATCAGATGCCAAGCTCCAAGCCTTCTGGGTAGCTGAAGGCTGTGCTCAGCTGGATGGTTGAGTTTGTTTCCCTACATACTTCTACATAGTTGGGTTTTCCACAAACACTGTGCATTTATCTCCTCCTGGTTTGTTCCACATCTTCTCTCTAGCTTTGTAGGCAGCTTCCAACATGGTGGCTCAGAACTTGAATGAACACAAACAAAAAATTATTGAAGCTACTTAATGCTAGGGACTTAGATATAGTATAATGTTGTTATCTGGTTCTATTGAGTGAATTGCACCCCAGAAGTAGCCAGGTGACTAAACGAGTTTGTGACTACCAAGGTTCGTGCTTTTTTCATAGATATCAATATTGATAACTCTCCTAGAAGGTTCTAGTTTAGAATTTTTGACTAGAGAGGACCTATCAGAGAGAGAAAACTGAAGTCATGATGATTTGAAAGCTCATACAAAGATCTGTTGAAAGCTTTTTAGCCAGCAGGATGGCTAGAAAATCACTGTGTATTTAGGGAACAGAATGATTCCCATGAGTTTAGGGAAGTAGGATAGTAATAAGAAATAAGATCAGAAGCCAGGTGCAATGGCACACACCTATAATTTCAGTACTTGAGACGCTGAGACAGGAGGATCACAGGTTTAAGGTCACCCTCAGCAATTTAGCAAGACCCTCAGTAACTTGGGAAGATCCTGCTTAAAAAAAAAGTGGAAAATCTGGGGATTAGCTTGGAGCTAAAATGTCCCTGGGTTTAACCCTCAATGGCAGAAATCAATGAATTAGTTAATTCAGTAAAAGACTGGGATTCTCATGGCCAGATTCTCATGGTTTCCCAATAGGAAAACATTAAAGACTACAGGAAACCATTAAAGAGGATAGGCCAAAGAAGTGACAACATTCACTTTTATAAAATAATTTGTCTTCTGTGTGGATTGTCATATTACAGCAAGAATGGAGCAGAGGCTAGTTAGGAGGCAATGGTCACCTTTATGTGAGAACCTAACATGAACTGGTCATAGTGGTGATAGAGCGGTAAAAGGTAGATAGATTCTGGAAAATTTTTGGTGGTAAAATTGATAGAAATTGGTACAGGACTTGTGTATTTTCTGCAAAGGAAAACACTGTTTTAGTATGAACAATAGAGTCAGGATATTGCCATTTTTCAATATGGATAAGACTAGAGTCACTGGTTGAAAGCCACGTAAGAAATCAAGAGATCTATTTTGGACTTATATTTTACATGCTTATTCAATATTCAGATGGACTTGAAAACTGAGCAGTTATACATTACAGCCCGCAGGCATAAGAGTCTTTAAAGTCATGAGATGGTATAATATCACTAAGAGAAAGAGTATAAGAGTAAAAATAGACAAAACTAAGAGGAATATGGAGAGATTTGGGAGGTCAGGAAGAGAAGGAAGGTCCAGCAAAGGAAACTAAGGACGAATAGACATTGTAATCATCAGATCACATTAAAACTAATACTGGCTGCAGAGAAATTTGAGTCACACAAGCGAGGAACTGGGAGGCTATAGCTGTAACAGAAGGGAGAGATTACAGTCTTAAATTTAGATGGCAGTAGTGGGCTAGAAAGGGCAATTTTAAAATCATTTGGAAAGAGAAACAATAGAATTCAGTATTCTACAAAACATAGAGGTATTTAAAATTACAATTTTTCCCCTCATAACCTAAAATTTCCAAAAAAATGGGAGATTTTAGGTTCTGAGATTAAGTAGATCTCTTAACAGATGAGTGAATCATTGGAAAATTTATGAAAACATAGTGTGGTTTGTATAGAAACATTGGATTGATAAAGCCATGACTGCTCTTACAAGGCAAAACCATTGAAACAAAGCTTCTTTGGCCCAATTTGGAATGACTTAAAGTATCAGCTAAGCCCAGATACCTCCCATCATCATTTTCTCCTACTTAAAAGTCAAAGTTTCTCCAAATCTCATTATGTCTTTTTTAGTAAGTTCTATTGCGATAGCTTATAATATCCTAAAAGACAAGTCTAGAGTTGCATGAACAGGAAAAAAAGAAATGTGACAGAGAACTAATTAACTACACCTCTTTTTTGTCAGTCCCCATATGAATTTAGGTACCTTAGAAAAATACTTTGGGTTTACTTCAGATTAAATAAACTCCTGCTGCCCCCTAGTGGCAAATAACCGGGGAACAATTTCTCGGGGCCTGGGTTATTTTGTGACAGAAGTATGTGTGGGTGACACCAACATAGCACATAGAAGAGAACTCCAGGAAATATGCCATTTTAGAGACATCAACATTATCAGTATACATTCCTAATTAAATAAAATACTGAAGTAAATGTGGTCATTGCAATCAGTGGGACTCGATTTGTTGGTTTTTTCAAATGATGGCACTACTATATCATTTCCCAACCAGAAATCAATTATTTCCTGATGTGGACTGATAATTGGGTCATCTTAATTGCTGAAGTTTCAATCTTTTTTAAATCTACAAACATAGCCATCATCATCATATGCACACCCGGGTTTATTGAAATTTGAGCAGGTATGATAGCAAAGGAGAATGCCTGCCTTGAGGTTTAAGAACCTAGTCCTCAGACATTATTTCTTTCAAGTTCAAACTCTTCACAGGTTTACTGACTGTCGGAAATGTCTTTTCCTTTATGAGGAAACCAGCTCCCATGCATAGTGCTGGTACATCGCCTTCTGGCCACATCACAACACTGAAATCCAGTGTCAATGCCCTTCCAGTCTTGTTCCTTTCTGTAGTCTCTGTAGGAGATGTCTCACATATTGAAATAAAAAATGGTCATCATCCCCTTCCTAATATCCTTCCAGCTAAACTTCTTCACAAACAGAGACTCAAAAATGGCTCTATAAAACTCTACCAAGAAAACCCACTAAATTTTACAAAAATAAGAAAGCCATTCTAAATCGAGCAAAAGTATTACTACTTCTTTCCAAAAGAGCATAAAAATTTAACTTATTTTCTTTAGTAGATGCATCCTATTGAATTTGCCAAGCAGAATAACGCATTTGTAAACCTAAGATGTCCCCATTTAGATAAATGATGACTTAGATCTTTCAAGACCTCAATGATGAGTACTTGTTTTATTCTCACATTGTAAGATTTCTTTTGGTGACTTTCCCAGAAAAAAAAATGTGCCTGTTGCTTACATTAAGATAAATCCACCTCTTAAAAGACAGAGACCATTTTAAAATGGTTTAAAAAGCAGTATTTTATGTTAAAGTAGTAAATAATTTTTAGTGTAAGTTTTTTTCACATACACACCCAGGTTCTGTGCCCTTTAAAACAAATTTTAAAGGCATCTTACTCTTATAGTATGGTAATCTAGAACTCAAAGTGATCTTATGACCCTTTCTGCCTTAGTCTGAAGAATCTGAACTTCTTCAATGCAGAAATAATACTATATCTTTATAATCCCAGAATCTGGACATACTTGCTTATAGTAGGTGGTCAGTGAAGATTTGTTGAACAAAAGCAAGAACATAAGGGACATTAGTGGTCAAAGATAAAATGAAAGTGGTATTCACTAAGAGAGAGGATGCCGCCGTTACATGAAAACCTGTAGAATTACTTAATATTAACTGATAAAAATTAAAATTTCTAAGTTGTACTATAAATTGAGGATTTGTGGATACTCATTAAGTCTTTTGCTATACATTTATATTTTATAATATTGATTTATTTATAATGTGACACAAATAAATTTGAGACTGGGTCTAGACACAGTGTTCATGAAGGGACAAAATTTGCTATTGGTGTCTTCTGTCTCTCGTTATGAAATACTTTATTTTCTTCTCACCTTGCTCAGGGATAGATTGTCAAGAAGGGAGGTCATCGAATATATACTCTCCATTGTTGGAATAGAAACATTTAAAAGCAGATTCCAAGGAAGAAGGTGAGGATGAACACAAGGTCAGGCTGTCATTATAGAGGTATTTTAGGCATAGTATAGAGCTAGAGCTCATGTTGGGAAGGGGGTTTTGGGAAATGATTTCCCTTGATTACAGGAAATGGGCATCATTTGCTACTTCTACCACCTAAGTAGTCCAGTATAGGTTAAACATAACTGTGGTGTGCTGCACCATTCAGAGATTAAACTCAGAGCCTTTGTAGTCTCTACCTATGCACATTGCTGGCCTAGAAATTCAATACCTTCTTTCTGAATAGGCTTCCTCACTAATATTATTCTCCATTGAAATCTTTGATTGTGTCTATTTTCAAAATACTTGATATATATATATTGAAATATATATTTCAATATATATGTCAAGCATTTTGAAATATTTGATATATATATAAATATATATATAAATATATATTTATATATTTCTATATATATATATATATACTTAGAATATACACATCCATATGCTGTACCTTATAAATGAACACACATATCCAATATAATCTAAATGGTAAAGAAATGATACAAACTTTTAAACCTGGAGCTGTAATCTCTTGTGACATATTCAAATCTGTTTTCATCATAATAATGATCAATGGTATACCTTAATCCCAGGAATTAATATAGATAATAATAGGAAATAATACATATTTTCTAGGGATTTTTACTGCAACTCCTTGGTTTCAAACATTAGAATTGATTTTTAAACCTCAAGGAAATTAACTGAATTAGTTTTAATTTGAATTAACATTTAAGCCCTCTTCCACAGGTAACACTGTGATTCTCATTTTTCCCCCCATGGAGATTTATCCAAATTATTTCTTGCTGTGCATATGATTATAATTTCTTCAGATTATATTTAATAGAAACTATCAGAAAATAGTGAAGACAAATTTACTATGAAATTAGGGCAGAATAAAATAACACAAACTATATACATTTTAAGACAGACTAGCTAGACTAATACATTGCCTTTGAAACCTCTTAGAAATAAGTGAATGATCAACTTATTTTACTTTATTAGTATTTTTCATAATGTATTAATTTATGTACACCATGTGCACTATCTTATTCCTAGAGCTGTTTTGAGGATTAAATGAAATAACACTACTAAGTGCCTGATGCAAATAAGTGCATAAGAGAGAGTAGACCCAGCTGTTTCCTAGTCAATTTTTCATTACAGTTATTGTTTCCAGGTTTTACTAAAAGGTTCTATTAAATACCTAATTTAAAAAATGAACATTTACAGCAAAATAAATTATTAATTATATGAAGAAAGAATATAATTAGATGGGTCTTCAAAATACCATTGTTGAATTTAAACATGTATTTCACATTTATTCACTTGCTCTCCAATAAAATAGGGTAAGTGATAAGAAAAAAAAAAATAAGAACACCGGCAAAATAGAGCACTCTGCTGGACCCTAAGTAATGCATTAGAGCAGAAAAGAAATGCACAGAAAATGAATGTAATTAGGTGCCTTCCTGTAAATAAGCTTTAATATGTAGTACTATCCAGGTAAGCTAATGAAAGAAAGGCATTTTAAATATAAAGAAATTATTTCTGTAATATCTTCAAGTGTCTTAAACTTGATCTTATATAAATAAACTGTCTATCATTTAATTGCTTAAACAGCAATATTCATTTTATTACTTAAGACAAAGTTTTCCTATGTGCTAGATGAAGTTAACCAGAGGAAAGTCAGTATAAACTTACCAGGGGAAAGTCAGTGTAAACTGAGTTTTTGAAAAGTGGGCAGACATAAAAGAATGCATTAACAAATTCTACTGAGGTAATGTTTCAGAAATGATTTAGGCTGTGTTAACTGAATGGGATCCTATTGGAAATAAGCAAAGGGGCTCATCAGCATTTGAAGTTGGGAAGAATTTCCCTCCCTTACTGAGTTTTGATGTATATACATCATATGTTTTAGTGAGATCGAACCATGCAGACAAAACATGCAGGCATCCCTCCTTTTTTCCAAGTATTTAAAATAATAAATAGTTCCATCAGGTCCAAACACAGCTGGATATTTTCTAATAATATTTGTGGAAACCAACATCAGGAGACGTTTGTGTGCATGCTTCCTCAAGTATAAAGACAGTGTCAATAAACTGTAGTTGCATTTATTTGATGAGACAAGAATCTGGAAAGATAATGGCAGATGTTTCAATCATTCTGTCATTGACTTGCTCTATAACTCTCTGTCAGTCAATAGGTGTTTGCTGCTTTTCTGTTGCTGAGTTGGTCAATGGAAATGTAGTTATCTATATTCTTCTTTCACTCATTTATTACCAGACAAATTGAAAGATAGCCTTTATTAACCATGTTTTGCCAAGTACTGCATGCACAGCACCATCAGAAACAGCAAGAAAAATCTTGTAATGCGGTATAAAACAGTTCTCAAAGAGACTATAAGAGAGTACAGGGGATAATTTGGCTTAGGGGATCATGAAATATGACATTAATTAGCTATTCCCAAGGATCATGCTATTTCCCATCTTCTACATCCAGTTATTTTATTAGTTCATGCTGCCATAAAAATGCTTGAATACAAACATCCCAAGGTTGGAGGTGGCCTATAAGAAAGTCAAAGCCTCTGTGTGAATGCTCATATCACCTCTGGAGTCTCACTGCTCATTGTTCTTCTGAGGTACATCCGAATCTCACTACCTTCGAAGACTGCTGATTACACACCAAACAATTTTGATGGTGACAATGCATTTCTTTAAATGAATCCCAAATTTGACCACTTCTACTTCTACCTTAATTGTGTTTTGTCACGGAATAATCAGGAAGTTTAATCATTTTTTCCACATTCAGGAAGCAATTAACTAATAACAATTATGTGCCTGCAACAAGTTAATTTCTATTTTGGATACAGGAAATGAAATAATGAATTAAAGGAGATTCTCAATCACATGGACTTATCCACCCTGCTGTGTGATGGCCAGGAAACAGATACATGCCCAGGCAAGCCCAGTATGATTATATGCACTAGGATACATGATGTGTAGAATGCAATGAATCACCAAGGACCAGAGGTGATACCTAAGGGAAGAAAGGGAGGGTGATATATCCTTTCTAGCTGGGAAACAGATGGCGTTCTTATTTACAGCAAGCTTTTAGCTACAATAAATATCATGGCTAAGCTAGACCAGATGACAACATTGTATGTCCAAGTAACTTCTTTAGACCATAGTATCTAATGCCCCTAGATCTAACATGAGACTTTATTATTATTATTATTATTATTATTATTATTATTATTATTATTATAACTCTTTTACAGATAAAAATGAGATCTAGAAAGATCATTTGCCTAAAGTCACTCAATAGGCAAGTAACAAATTAGAGATAAGAATGTTAACCTTTTCCCTAGCCTGCCTCTAGGTCAGTGCTTAGAGAATGAAGTCCAAATACACAGACAATTTATGAATGAGATTCCTCCTTTGCCAGCTTTTTCACTTTAAGAGAACAGAAATGTAATGTAAATGTTCTAGAAATGCAATGTAAAATTTTCAATTCACAAACCAAATCCTAATATTGTGTAATATTTTACAAGTTAACAAAACCAACTCTAGTACCATCCTGAGTTCCTTTCTGGGCTCAGTTCCTTTGAAGCTTCTGCTTTAACCAAAGCTCCAATCACCTGACTCCTTCCTCCTATAAACACATCACCTCTAAATGCCCTCCTCTGGCTCATAGGCCAATCCACTGACCTTTACTTCTCAAACACCCCGGACCCCCTGAAAGCAAATATTCCCATTCCGCGTCTTTGCAATGGCTCTCTCTTTTTCCTTAAAACTTACTTCTCCAAGTCTTACCAATAGGCTGTTAGTCTCTTGTCGCAGGTCAAATGTAGATAGACAGGTCTAACACCTTAGAATTCCACTGTTCTCCAAACTCACAACCAAAATTTCTATCCATCATATTGCCCCATATTATGTTTTTCAGCATACTAATCATCTTAACCTATAGTGACTGTTTAAGTGCTTAATAATTGTTTTTAGTATGTATTCTCCACTAGAATGAAAGCACTAGGATGTCAGGAGCTCTGGCTGCCTTAGTTGCTTTGTATCCATAGCAACCAGAATGATGCTGGCAATAGGATGAGACTGGAAGAGATGGAAGGATAATGCATCCACTCCTTTAATAAATATTTACTAAGCACTTTCTATGTGTTGGATCCAAGTGTAATCTTAAAAAGAAACCTTATCAATACCCAGATAATACCGAAATGATGTGGTAACTAGGAAATTGAGATTGAAAGGTTAACAAAATGACTTGGTCTGAAAACCAGCCAGCCAACTAGTAGATTGGGCCAGCTAGAATTCATACTACATTCCAACTCCAAAAACTAAATTCTAACTTATTCTTGTTCCTGTATTTCATACACTCTGGTTAAAGCTAAAATGCAAAGGTGTGAAAGGAAGAGAAATCATAAAAGATTCTGATCGATCAGTTCTACCTGAGAAGGTTAGGAAAGATTCTCAAAAGTGACTCTTTCACTAGATTTTGAAATCTGAGGAGGGATTTGACAGGGGAAATAATGGCAGGAGATAGTCTGGATGGAAAGGAAATGGTGTGGAGAAAGGCACCTGTGTGCAAATAAACAGAGTTCTGTTTCACACCTGCCTTTTGGAAAATAAACTCAGCCGTGACATCAGGGTATTTATGAATAGCTTATAAGAATATCTACAAAACAAGATTAAGCCACTAAAGTTCAAACCCAGGCATTGATAGCTGTCATCCACTGAAAGTGTAACAAATCAGCACCTGGTTCTGTCTACCAATGGCAGGTTGATAAATCAGCACTGTGCATGGACCACAGAATCTCACTGTAATGAATGGAGATGATGTAGCTGAGCGCCGGAGGACACAGACTCGCCCTGCTTCTGTATTAGATTCTCATATAGGATGCAGATTACAGTCTGTCATTTTTATATGCATGTTCATTTTAGTCCCACCGTCAGATCTCCAAGGTTAACTGCCCATTCAACGGCAGCATGAAATCTGAGAAAGAGACCACGAGTATTGATTGTCATGCTTTGCGAGATGAACCGAGTCAGAAATTCCCTCTGAGGGCAGTATAAATATTTGTCCCAATGTCATTGGGGAAATTGTTTCTGAGATGTATGTAAGTTATAATTCAAAGATGTGTCAAAAATATTTCATTATTGATGTAAATATGAGAGTGGAGTTACTGATGGTTCCTGCCTGTGCATTAGCATCAAAACCTCACTCTGCAGAAAAGTCTATTGCCTATAAGAAGGCAATTTACCCACAGGTTACTTGTGTGGCGAATGAGCTACTGCATCTCATAAATGAAGTACGAAATATTTCCCTGCTAGAATCATTGTCCTTTAGAACTTTCCCTATAATGGGCTTGGAGCAAGTCAGCTTTACTTAAAGAACTTCATTTCAAATGGCATCTATACTTGGAATTAGAGGTGTGTGTGTGTGTGTGTGTGTGTGTGTGTGTGTGTGTGTGTGTGTGTGTTTTCCCTAAAGGATATTTTATTTCATTTCATTTTGTTATTAGAATAAGTGTAGATTCCCATTTATGAGAAATCAAAAAACAGTACAAAAGCTATTTTTCAATAAATTCTGGTAGCACTTTCGTTTTTCAGGGGTGTCCCTTTGAATTCCTTGCATTTTAAACATCTGTAATAAGTTATGTACCATCTCTAACTGTATTAGCACTGAATCACTTATTTCTCCAGGAAATAAAATGGTTTTCTCTGTTTCATCACTTTTTATTTCATGATCATGCACACGTCAATGTCTTAGGTATTTTTTGGCCCTCTGGGGTTTTGCATACTTATGAAGAATGAAATGGGAAGAGATTTAACCAACCCATCAAACATGCCTCTCTCCAGCAGCCAGTAGGAATGCACTTGTGAGCTAAAAAGCGGGTATGGTTTGAACTAGGGAGCTGTTAAATGTACCTTTAGAACTCTATGTAGGATATAAAATTCTAAAGATATAGCTCTGTTTCTACTTCATCTGAACCAGCTTTAATTTCTACACAAAGGGAATATTAAATTTTGAAAAGGCCTTACAAAGGACAAAGAATATGTCTTTGTGAGCACATTAAATATACCAGGCTTCCACTTTGTCATAAAACTTGCATGAACAGATATGACAAGGCAAGAAATGAGGGTCACTGCTTTTTTTCAAGCCAAATCCACCAATTCTCTGCCCAAAAAATCACTACAGATTCCATTAAAATGTGAGTTAATGAGTTAAATGAATTACAGTACTGAATGTCCATTGGCAACAAGATTATCGGTCTGCTTTCTTTTTTTCTTAAATATTCCTATGAACCAATTATTTTAGAGGGAAAAGGTAAAGAAATAAGTTAATTAGCAACAGGCTTACCAGTACTTTCAGATAAAAGTTGTAGAAACTCACACTTTTCTTTATGGAAAACTGTATAAAAATGATTAGTGTATCTATAGCAAGTGTTAAATACATACAAAAGTAATCTCTTGGGCTTGTATTTAAAGAACTATTTGCAGAAGTAAATTTATTTTAGCTATTCTTTCACAAATATCAATTAGACCAGAGTTTTTCATGAATATATTATAGAATTAATTTTTCTTTTTACCTCATTTATAGTCAAATACAGATATATAATGAATGAAATCAACTGCTTCTAGGTCCTATTATTTTTCACTTGGCTATGGAAGAAAGAAAGAGAACCACTTCAGGTTTGGCTTGGACTGAACATAAATGTGAAAAAGCTAATGAGAGATGATAAACAGCTGTAGAGTCCAAGGCTATCCCTTCCTTACTATGCTAACCCGCCAGCATGCCCTCCTAGACATCTGGGTTCAAATTCTTCCTTAACAATGAAAAATAAACTAAAAAAAGAATCAAGGTATAAACATGATCTCAAACACATAAGAATATAAGAATATTTAGTCTTCTATGGGCTCAAAGGGGACATTTGAGCTCATTTTGGTATTTATTTATTTATGTATTTATTTATTCATTTATACTGGCGATTAAACCCAAGGGCATTCTACCTCTGAGCTATAAATTCAGGCCTTCTTATTTTGAAACTGCATCTCACTAAGTTGTTGAGGGACTCCCTAAGTTGATAAGGCTAGCCTCAAACATTCAATACTCTTGTCTCAGCCTCTCAAGTACAGGGATTATACACTGGCATCACCATGCCCAGCTTGGACTTCTAATTTAAAACTCCACTGCTTCTAAGAGAAAAGTTGGAGTTAACAGTCAGTGTGCTTTTAGAGGTCTGAATTTCTACAACAGTTCCCTTAAAAACTACTCAAAATCACGCTTGAGGCTCTAGAAACTGTGCTGAAGTCATAGCCATGAGGGATTTACTTTTCTTCTGAAATAGATGCTGCCTTTTGACTTTCCAGCAAATCAGCACTTTCCAAAGAGTGCCTTTGTCACTGGATTTCTCACTCCTTCAACTGGAACCTCACACAAACTGCCTCAAAGGCAGAACTGTATATGTGTAGTCTGCCAACACCCTTCCTATTGGAAGACAACTCTTCTTTCTGTTCATTTGTGTAACAGAGCAACTGAAAAGAATCCTTTGCCTCCTCCCCCCTCAGTTATTTATAGGAAGTCAGAAAGTCTATATTGCACAAAGCAAAACTGTCCTATAAAAAACAATCAGAGTTAGAGGAATCCTACTATTTTTAAATAATAGAATACAATTTTCTGGTCATATGGAGTGATACATTGAAAAAAAGCCTAGTTTTAAGATTATGAAAAAGATAACCTTTTAATTTTGAAAGTTAGTAAAATAGAAATTCTGTAAAAGCTCTTTTTGTGTGGAAAAAAGCATACATTTTTGTACTATCATTCCTTCTTTGAAAGCTCTATGGAAAAAAAACTTTTAAAATAGTGGTGTGCTGTGTGGTAAAGCCAAGAATGAAAATAGTTTAAGGCTTTTTTTTTTTTTTTTTAGGAGAGGGATAATGTGCAGAAAGGCACCTGAATGCATGCTGGCATTCCTTAAACTTAGGAAGCTCTTTATCCTAAAACTCTGGGTGTATGGACTGAGAAGAAAATCGAAGGGAGAATTTTATCAAAACAGAATCCTATTGCAATTGAGCCTACATCTGGAAATTTTAGTTAGTACATATATAAAGCATTCACTCAAAATCTGTAATCAATCAGACATATTCACTTTTATTGTCTTCAGGCCAGATTTTTTTGTTTGGCAGCAAATGGAATTTGTACTTGGCAGAGGGTTTGAAGCCAGAAAATACTCAGAGTTCTATGAAGCCTCCACAAATCAGCTAGAGGATAGCAAGCTAAGGAATGGACCAGAAGGAGTGGGGGAGGAGGCAGAGAGGTCTACCACTGCTTGACATTGGTCCTGAATTCATTTAGATTGTCATCAAGTATCTATTCCTCTTATGTAAAAATTACATTATCAAATAATAATATGATATTTGCTTCATAACATTCAGGTGGGCACTGGAGCTGCAGTTTTTAGAGTCACTCATTTTAGTGCAAGGCACAAAAACAGTTCAAATAATACTATGGATATATGTGAAATTACCAATACTGATCTCAATAACATATGCAGGGAGGAGAGGGAGTGGAGTGAGGTCCTGAGGGAAGCACCAAGTGCTGAGTGCATGTACGTTTCTATCACTCTGAACCTCATATCACATCGGTATAATGCTCCAATAAGAATATATTTAAAAAAAAATTGGTATATACCCACGATGCAATTTTATTCAACCATAAAGAAGAACAAAATTATATTATTTGCAGGAAAATGAATGGAACTATAGAATACACTAAGGGAGATCAACCAGTTATAGAAAGCAAAGGGCCATATAATTTTCTCTCATATGTAGAAGATACAGAGAAAAGAGGAAACAAAGAGGACTTTAGATAAAGAAAGACAGAGACCAGTAGAATACTGGCAGGGGATCAGGGTGAGAAGGAAAAAATAAAAATAAAAAGGAGACTTGATGGAGGAAGTTGTTCAAATAAGGCTATGTCCATACATGAAGGCATCACTACTGATCTTACCAACATTCATGGAGAGGGGTGGGCAGCAGGGTGGGAACTGAAAGGAGACACACAAGTGCTGTGTGCGTGCATGTTTGCATCACTTTGAACTTCTGAACTTCAGTATAAGGTATAATTATGAGGTACCAATAAAGATATTAAAAAAGAAAGATAGCAATAGTTGACACTTCCTTGTTTCCTTCTTTATCATATGAATGTAGATAGGTTCAAAGATTTCACATCTGAAAAGGTAAAATGCGTCCTCTAATTCTATTTATCCCTGAGTCCATCCACAAAGAAGTTTCTCTGCTGTTGTGAGCTGAATTTGAAGGAAGTAAGG
>PVLC010005657.1:68767-74731 GCA_004027655.1 Graphiurus murinus
TAAAAATTAAGGAAAAATGTATATCTTTAATATCTTGAGTTCTTCCATCCTGAATATGGTACAACTCTTCATTAATTTGGATCTTCTGTTTCTTCAACAATTCTTTGATTGAAATATTGCAATTTTTCATAAAATTAGTGTGCTACATTTTGTCAAAATTTTATATTAAAGTAGTATTCCCCTATTTTCCTGTGGATGGCTAAAAATTGTTCAGATATTTCTGATTTCCTTCTGATATTGGTAATTTGGATTTTCTTTCATACTTTTCATTATCAGTCTTTGACAGTATCATTGTTTTTTCAAAGAACTAGCTCTGAGATTATCTCCATTTTTTTCAATTTTACTCTTATCTTTATTATTTTCTTATGTTTGCTTTGCTTTATTTCTCTTTATATTCTTGATATGGAAACTTAGATTATTGATTTGAGACTATCTGTCTTTTGTTATATGTGCATTTACTGATCCGAATTCTCATCTTGGCACTGTTTTGTGTTTCATACATTTTGCTATGTTGTCATTTAAATTTCATTTGGTTCAGTGCATTTTTTTTAATCTCTTGAGACTTCTTTTTGAAAGAAGTATATTTCCTAGTTTTTAGTTGTTTGGATATTTTCTTCTTTTATTTCTGTTTTGATTTCTAGTTTGGTTCCATTGTGGTAAAAGAACACAGGTTATATTATTTAGAATATTTTAAATTTCTTGAGGTTTATTTTATATCTAGTATACATTTTCCACCTCCTTGAAAGGAATATATGTCTTCGTGTGTTTGGTAAATTCTTTCATAAATATTATTGGGCCCCTGATGTTTAATGATGTTGTTGAGTTCTTCTATTATCCTTGCTAATTATTTTTTGTCCAGTTGTTATATCAATTGTCCAAACGAAGGGTGGAAGTGTCCAAATATAATTCCTGTTTCCTTTATCATTTCCATTTGTGTCTGCATATATTTAAGGATTCATCTATTTACTGTTTCATGTGTTTTTCAGCTTTATTGTTTGGCACATGAGCATTTAGTATTCTTATGACTTCCTAATCGATTTACTCTTTTCTTATGAAATATCTTTCCATGACTCTTGTAATTTTATTTTCTCTAAAGTCTACTTTACCTGATATTTACATAGCTATTTTTGATTAATAAGTGTAATGCATATTTATAATACAATATTATACTATGTTAAACTATACATCCATTCATTTATTTATGTATTTATTTGTTGTGCTGGGGTCTAAACCCAGGGCCTCATGGTTGCTATGGCCAGCCCTCTATCACTGAGTTACAATCCCAGATCTACTTATTTCCAGCCTGACTCTACTAGTATATTTCAAGTGATTTTCCTCTAGACAGAATATAAAAAGGCCGTGTTTTAAAATTCACCTTGCCAATATCTGTCTTTTAATTCATGTGTTTTAGATAATTCACCCTCAATGTAATTTTTAATGTTAGTACTTAAGTATGTGTTTTATGTTTTGTTTTCAGTGTATTTCTTTTTCCCATTTGCTTTTTTATTTCCACTTGTGGGTTACTTGCACATTTTTAGGGATCAATTCTGCCTTTTCTGCAGTGTATTTACTCATCTTTGAATAACTCTTTTAGTGATTGATATAAATATTTCATAATACATGCATAAATTATCACAGTATACCAGAGTTGTTTTTCTTTACTACTTTGAATAAAGCATAGGAAACTTCTCTTCTTTTACATTTTTTCCTTTCCCCATTTCTAATATAATCTTAATATTTAATTTACATTTATGACTACTTCAGAAAACTCAAAAGAAAAGACTATTGTATTCATTCATATTTTGGCTTACCATATTCTTCTTCTTCCTACTGTTTCTAGATTTTTTTATTATCTTACTGTTTTTTTGTTTTTGTTTTTGTTTTTCAGTTTGGAAAACATTCTGAACAAGGTGACTCCTTTAGGCTAGGTCTGCTAACAACAAACCTTTCTCATTTTCCTTTTTCTGAGAATGTCTTGATTTCGTTTCTATTGTAGATGCCTTCTCTGAGTACAGAGTTGACAGTTTTATTCTTTCAGCATCTGAACAATATTGTGCCACCTTCTTCTGGTCTCCCTGATCTCTAATAAGAAATCTACTGTCACCTTCATTTTTTGACTATAGCTAATGATTTATTTCTCTCTCACTGCTTCCAAGATTTTTATTTGTCCTTGGTTTTCAGGACATTGGATGAGTATGTGCCTCAGTGTGGATTTTCTTATATTAATTCTGTATGGGATTCAATTATCTCCTTGAATAATACACTTAGGCTTTTTGACCCTAAACTTAGGACATTAGGTATGACAAAGTTGAACTCCCCAACTAGGGTTGTCGGTTATAACTGTGAGTTAGAGGTTGGAAGATTGTCCCCAGTGAAATCTAAACAGATTCAGATGATGTAATCACATATTATTTGGTTTTTCTAATAAAATTCAAGCTGACCACTTGACTATCCTACCAATCAAATGTCAGAGTACAATCAGCAATTTTGTTTCATTCTCATAAAAAGGATTAAGGGTAGCAGGATTTCTGAAGAAAGGCTCCATAAAGAAATCAAAGGAAAATACAAAGAAACAAAGAACAGTCTCAGAGACAAAGTAGAGGACAGAAGAGAATTGCAATATATTATAAGTGATGCTCTTTGAGAGAAATGAAAGAATCTTTCATTTATAATATATGAATAG
The DNA here is from genome assembly GCA_004027655.1 of Graphiurus murinus. Classification (NCBI taxonomy): domain Eukaryota; kingdom Metazoa; phylum Chordata; class Mammalia; order Rodentia; family Gliridae; genus Graphiurus; species Graphiurus murinus. Next base: position 71,451 of record PVLC010005657.1, read on the forward strand.
AACACTATTTAAATCAGAAAATTATAATTTATATATTTTATTGGTGCAGAATAGTCTCACATCATAATGCAATTCACAGTGAGAGTGACATAGGTGCATGCAGCATTTGGTGAGTTTTCCACCAGCTTCCTCCCCATTCCACCCTCTCCTATTCAAAATATTGAGATTGGCATTGGTATTCTCACATATGTATACAATGTCACTGGCAGTGTTTCTTTCATTAATTCTCCCTCCATCCTCCCAAAACCACCTCTCTCACTCCACTGGAGATTCTCCTTCATTATCTAAAGTTCTCTTATATACCAATTACTCCCTCGATTCCTCATATGAGAGAAAACAGATGACCTTTCATTTTCTCTAATTGGTTAATCTTACTTAACATTATATTCTCCAGGTCCATGATTTTCCTGCAAATCATGTAATTTTGTTCTTTTTGCTTAGTAGAATTCCATTGTGTGTGTATTCCATAATTTTGTGATCCATTCATATGTTGATGGACACCTGGGTTGGTTCCCATAATTTGGCTATTATGAACTGTGCTGCGATAAACATAGATATTATTACAATCTGATTTCAATTCCTTTGGAAACATACCCAGGAGTGGCATAGCTGGATCACATGGTAGATTCATTTTCAGTTTTCTGAGGAATCTATACACTGATCTCCATAGCAGCTGAACTAATTTGCAATCCCACCAACAGTGTAGAAGAGTTCCTATTTCCCCAGATGCTTGCCAAGATTTACTGTTATTTGATTTCTTGATCATCGCCATTCTATTTGGGGTTAGATGGAATCTCAGCATAGTTTAAATTTAATCAATATAATAATTTAAGTAGCTTTTTTATATACCAACCATGAATCCACTGAAAAAGACCCAGAAAACAATTTCATTCACAATAACCTCTGAAACAATAAAATACCTTGGAATAAATTTAACCAAGGAGGTCAAAGACCTCTACAATGGAAATTATATTTCACTAAAGAAAGACTATGAAGATATTAGAAGATGGAAAGCTCTCCCATGATCTTGGGTAGAGAGAATAAATATCAAAACTGTCATTCTATCAAACCTATCCAGAATCAATGCAATTTCTATCAAAATACTAATGTCATTCTTCTCAGAGCTAAAAAAAAAAAAAAAATTACTCCTAAATTTCATATGGAAAAAAAAAGGCGTAGAATAGTCAAAGAAATTATCACCAATAATATCTATGCAGGATGCATCATCACAATTCCTGGCTCCAAATTATACTACAGAGCTATAGTAATAAAAATAGCATGGTTAGTAGAAAAACAGACACATGGACCAATGGAACAGAAAAGAAGATAGAGAAACATATCCACACACTTATAACCAATTTATTCCAGCAAAGGTGCCAAAAAATAAATTGAAGAAAAGACAGCCTTTTCTACAAACAGAGTTGGAAAACTGTCTATCCATTTGTAGAAAAATGAATTAAATCCCTACATTTCACTCTGCACAAGAGTCAACTCAAGATGGATCAAATACCTGGAAATGAGACCAGATACTTTGAAATTACTAGAAGGAGGCATAAATGCACTATTCCAACATATAGGCACAGGTCGGAACCTCCCCAATAAGACCCCCCAAATCTCAGGAAATTAAAATAAGAATTAACAAGTGGGAATGCATTAAACTAAAAAGTGTCTGCTAATCAAAGGAAACCACCAGAGCCTAAAGAGAAAACCTATGGATTTGGAGAAGATTTTTGTCAGCTATACCTCTAATAGAGAACAAATACCTAGAATATACAAATTACTTAAAAGACTTAGTACTAAAAAAAAAAAAACACCTAACAACCCAATCAAGAAATGGGCAATTGAACTAAATAGATACTTCACAAAAGAAGAGATACAAATGACCAATACATACATGAAAAAATGTTTAACATCATTAGTAATTGGAAAGATGCAAAGAAATGGTTTTAAAGTTAAAATGCAATAGTCTTAGAATTTCTGTACAGAGGTTCAGAAAAACAATATAATAGTTAAAATGAAGAAGACTTCGAAAATACGTAAATGTAAGAGGAAGAAAAGTGTACACTGTTTAGCTCAAGAGTGAAAAATAATTTGTAGTCATTTTATGGAACAAATTAAATATATTAATTAGAGGAAGTGGGAAGTGGAAGTGGAGACGGAGTCTTAAAAAGCAAAAGATTTGAAAGATGAAAATCTAGACAATTCTTGGATCAAGACAAAGAATTGATCATAAAAAATTAAAGGATTAATCCAAAAAGTATGTCATCCAGCCAATAGAAATTCCATAAATAGATAATGAATATAGAAGCCAGAAAATTGTTGTATCATAGAAATAGAACTTTCCAAAAACAGAGGCTATGTTCCTCCAGGTTAAAACAACCTGTCAAATAGCATGATGCACCCAAAAACATATCTAAAGACAATCATCTAACCTTAAAATTTCATGTTAAGAAATTGTATATTATGGAGAGTAAGAGCGATATAAAATATTTTGAGGGAAGCCGGGCATGGTGGCGCACGCTTGTAATCCCAGCATTCGGGAGGATGAGACCAGAGAATCCGGGTTCGCGGCCAGCCTCAGCTACCTAGTGAGGCACTCCGCAACTTAGTGAGACTCGGTTTCAAAATAAAGAATAAAAAATAGGGCTGGGGGTATAGCTCGGAGGTAGAATGCCCCTGAGTTCAATCCCCAGTACCGCAAAAAATAAATAAATAAAATAAAATATTTTGAGGGGTTGGAATGAAAATGGCAAAAAAAATTATCTTGTAAGACATTGGCTAAGGAATGCAATGATATAATTGCTCATATAATTTCTGTGAGGAAATCCTCAACCTAGGAATATATAACAACAAGAAGTACCAATAAGCATACGGACACACACAGTAGTGCCTCAGTCTTACATGGTCAGAAATACTGTATTTCTTATATTCATTATATTCAAGTCTTCTCCTCTTTCAAGAAACTATTCTCATGTTTTTTATGATTGCCATTCTGACTGGAGTTAGGTGAAATCTTAGGGTAGTTTTGATTTGCATCTCCCTGATTGCCAATGATGTGGAACATTTCCTCATACATTTATTAGCCATTTGTATTTCTTCTTTTGTAAAGTGTCTATTTAGGTCCTTTGCCCATTTTTTGATTGGGTTATTTGCTCTCTTAGTTGAGATTTTCTTGAGTTCTTTGTATATCCTAGTTATTAAACCTCTATCTGAAGTGTAACTGGCAAAAATTTTCTCCCACTCTGTAGGTTCTCTGTTGAGGTTCTTGATAGTTTCCTTTG
>PVLC010005658.1:0-74607 GCA_004027655.1 Graphiurus murinus
AAAAAAAAAAAAAAAAAAAAAAAAAAAAAAAAAAACAAGTATTAACCTTTACTTTTCAAAGATTCCTTAAAAGGATAAGACTCCACCATGTTGCCCAGTGGTTCCCATTAACCAAGCCATCCGTATTGCTTTTAAACTACCATGATATGCTATGGCAGTTCTAGAGCACTGGGCAGAAGAGAAGAGTGAGTACTGGGGACGGATGGAACCCAGGGGTGTTATACCACTAAGCTACCCCCAGCCCTATTTTTTTTATCTTAAAACAGGGTCTCCCTAAGTTACTGCACGCCGTCCTTGAACCTACAATTCTCCTGTCTCGGCCTCCCCAGTACTGGGTTTACAGGCATGCACCACCGTACCCAACTCTGGTCCTTCGTGAAGCAAACGGCTGGGTAAAACGCAACAGTTACAGGGAGGAGGTGCAGTTCTGAGGAAGGGGAGGGGGCTCCCGCTGTTGCTCCAGCTCCCAGAGAATTAAACATGAACAGTCGCACTGTGTAATTTTAAATTGTTAATTAGCACAGGGTTAATTAGGCGGTCCTTTCACAAGGGGCTGTTTGGCAGAAAACCAAGAAGGGAAACAAAGGGGAAGAAAAGAAAAAACAAAGAGCAAATAGAGACGGCGAGAAACTGTTGCCTCCGTGAATAAGCCAGGGCATCACCAGAGACGTCAGCCAGCGGGTGAGGATGCCTGTTTCTCTGGGTGCTCCTGGCCCTCTCCCAAGGAACAGGAACCCAGGCAAGATGCACATGTCCTTTGACTCAGCAAGTTCTCCAACCTAGGAATTCATCCCAAGGAAACGGCCCAGGAGATGCATGGAGATAGAAGATGAGGCTTCACAATACGAGATGGAAATAAACAGGCAAAAACAGAGACTCCACATCAGTCGCAGTGCACAGAGCTCTGTGAGTTGTTACAAAAAACAATTCCTTCAAGGAAACTATGTACAGGCATGGGAAAATGATCAGATGCTGAATGAATGAAACTCACAGAGGCATGGATATAAAAATAGGAGGTATTTTCATCCACATTTTTATGACACCAATTTCTAGGGGAATGAACGAGGTTATGGGTGACTTCATTTCCTCCTGGGTGCCTTTACTTCCTGAAGCTTTTTAAAGCCAAAAACCTCACAACGCAGGCCCTCCTTTTACTGAGCTCCGCATGTGCTAAGGCCTGTGGGCGCACACAGCTTCCCTCTGATTATTGTGGACATGCTATGAGGTGGGTGCTGTATTTTATCCCCATTTTATTTTATTTGGGGGGGGGGTACTAGGGATTGAACTCAGGGACATTCTACCTCTGAGCTATACCCCTAGCTCTATTTTTTATTCTTTATTTTGAAACAGGGTCTCACTAAGTTGCAGAGGGCTTCACTAGGTAGCTGAGGCTGTCCGTGAACCCAGATCCTCCGGTGTCAGCCTCCCAAATGCTGGGATTACAAGCGTGCACCACCACACCCAGCTTATCTCCATTTTAAAGACAGGAAAACTGAGGCGTCCCAAGCTTGCACGGCCCAGCTGACAAAGCCAGAAAGTCTGGCTGTCTTGTCTGGACTCTTGGCTACTCTACCATGTTTTTTGTTTGTTTTTGCTTTTTTTTTTTTTTGACATCTCTTTCTAAAAGACAACAACAGAACATCCTGACATCTAATGCTTGCATTCAATCTGTATGGACCTGGGGACTGTCCCAAGATCAAGGGCTACCAGGACTGCTGATGTAAAAGAATGCTGCCTGTCCTCCCCCAAAGCCCTTTCCTTGCTTGGGAGTGACGTAGGGGAAAAAGAAAAGTGACCTTCTCCTTCTTCACGTGGATCAAATTCAGACAGGGAGAAGGGGGAAAAGTGGGGAGAGGAAGCTATCATCAAGAACTGGCAGACAGCCCCAATATCCTGGATTAAAAACAAAACAAAGAAAGCACATTCTAGAAACTACAGATCAGGACAATGATTGATATGTCGTAAATGTCTATGTAATCCTGTTGTACTCAAGAAATGTATAAAAAATCTGCGCTGAAAAATTAAAAAAAAAAAGAAACTACAAATCAGGAAATGTATTCACTCATTCATTCAGTATTCACTATGAACCTACTATGTGTCAGATGCTACGAAATGCAATGATAACCAGGGTTCAGGTTATATTCTCATGGTGGAGAGACCACAAACAAGTATAACATTGGTGGTAAAAAGTGTTCAGAAGTAATATAAAAGCTGGGTGTGGTGGTGCATGCTTGTAATCCCAATACTTGGGAGGCTGAGACAGAGAGAAAGTTCGAGGATAGCCTCAGCAAGTAGTGAGACTCTCATCAACCTTGAGACCCTGTTTCAAAATTAAAAAAAAAAAAAAAATAGGGCTGGGGGTGTAACTCGGAGGTAGAATGTCCTGGGTTCAATCTCTAGTCCAAAAAAAAAAGTAATTTTAAAGCCAAAGAAGAGCAAAGAGTGATGCATGTGTGCACAACATGTTAAATATAGTAATGATGTTAAAGTTACAAGAATATATTGTGGATTATATACCGTAAGTTCTTTCTAGGTTCAAAACAGATTCATCTGTTGCTGGAAAAAGTATTTTAGCAAAGGGATGTAATCCTGAGGAATTAGCCATTAGCTGTAGGTCCAATAAGAAAAATTTCATCAAATAAATTGAGAACAGCTTCACTTAGACTCAATAACCAGAGAAATGCAGTAAGAAGTTTTTTTTTTTTATTTTAATAAGGTATTCCCAAATTTTTCCTTTCTTTTTATCTAGGATAGGAATTTTTTTTTTTTTTTTTTTTAGGTAATAAAGTCTGGGTTTTATTTTCACATATATGTGGGACTGGGGATTGAATCCAGGGGGGCTGTACCATAGAGCTACACCCCTAGCATGATTTTTACTTTATTTTATTTTTGAAACAGGGTCTCCATACGTTGACAAGGCTGGTCTTGAACCTGTGATCCTCCTGTCTCAGCTTCCCAAGCACTAGGATTACAGGTATGTGCCACCACACACCCAACTGGATAATTTTACAGGTGGCTAACACCATTTCCTAAGCTATTGACTCAGAGGTTGGGGTGTCTAGGGGCATGCCACAGGACATTGTCTTGTCTCTGTCCCGTTGTCTTGTCTCTGTCCCGTTCATTTAAATCCACATCCTGAGGAGTGAGATCAAGCATGCACATCAACGTGTAGTGCGAACAAAATAACAGGGAAAACTAACCATGCTCAATGATGGAATGAAGCCTAAACAAAAAAAGGCTTCAGCCAGTTGAAATAAGAAGACCAAACAGAAAAAAAAATCTAGAAGGATACATAGGAAGCCCTATAATTCAGTTCAGTAAAAAGTTCAGGCGATCAGCCAAACTAACAAAGGATGGACGATCTAGATTAATCGAAATTCATACATGATGATGATGATGATGATGCCAACACCTAGGGGATTTACCTGACTACAAATTCAGTAGAAGCCCAAAACAGCAGTGGCAGCTAAAGACATAACGTGACCCCTGGCAACAGGTGTGCTCTGTCCCTGCTGGAAATCAGTAAGTTCACAGCCCTATCATTTTTTTCTATCTGCATGGAAGAATGTTATAACCCACTCTGGGGGATCGTGGAGGAGGGGTACTGACAGCCTGGAGCATCCTCATGATAATACTGACCACGAACAGCTCCAGAGCACAGGAAGACAAGTTCCCTGACAGGCAACACAACTCTTCCTTCACTATAGGAAACCCTGCCTGCCACACACAGAGAGGACTGGGTACGCGTCTTCTAGCTAGCCTCAGGGTGGAACTAAGAAGAATGAGAAGAATTCATAAAGAATTAAGAGTTTAGTTCAATATAAAATGAAAATCTCTCTCAAGATTCTCCAAGGTCCCAAATGGAACATTTCCATTGTGAAATACCCCACCGCCTGGTTTTACAAATGACAAATGGAGAAGGGGATTTTGCTGTGGTCAGGAGGTCCTACCAGGCAGCGTTTGAAAGGTGGAGATTCTTTCCATTCCTGGGTGAGCAATCAGGTTACTCTGCCAGCTTTGGTCTTCCCTGTGTTTTGCACATGGTGACAGACTGCAATCCCGGGGTCGCCACACTGCTGTGACTGGTTACCTCCTCACTTGTCTATCTAGACTGTGAGCAGCATGAGGTCAAGTTCCATGTGTCATTCACCCTGCGCCCTCTGCATCTAAGATGTCACAGGTGCTTCATAAAACAGTGGGGCAGGGGTCCTGAGGTCATGGGAGAAATGATAATGCTTCGAGAGGAAACACATTCTTTAGTTCTTTTAAAATTTTGTTTTGCTTTCTTATAGTTTAAGAAATGCCTGGTGCTGGTGCTGAGGGTGTCGCTCCGTGGTAGAGCACTTACCCAGCAGGCACAATGCCCTGGGTTTACTCTCCAGCACTGCAGAAAAGAAATACTTGGGGTAAGTATTCTCCACTCAATGGGATCCAAGACCCTTGGAGAAATGGCTGGTTCTTGGGCTGGAGCTGGGACAATAAAAGATGAGCACAAACATTTTGCTATAAGAATGGGTGGGATTATCCAAAGCACACAGGACTAGGCTCCTACTGGCCCCGGCTGGGACAATTTGAGCAAGAAAACTAAATGAGAGAACAGGACTCCAACCCAATGCATAAAATAAGAATTCACAGTTCCATACTTTTCTAAAGGAAAAACTAAATATGAGAGGGGAAAGTTTTTCCTTAGGATAGAAGCCCAGTGAATAAATGTAAAAAAAAAAAAAAAATTATGGTAACCATCATCGTGGTAATAATCCATTCAGGAAAGAATCAGTAGATACCAAAACTAATGGATGCAAGTTCTTGTAATCTCCAAGAATCTCCCCACGGACACCTATTAATTACAGAAGGGAAAACAATAACTTTATAGTGGAGAAACCTGGCAGACACCCCCTTAATCAAGGGATCCAAGTTCTCATCACCAGCAGTGAGACAGACAGGCATTGCATGCCTCCTGCTAGGATACACCGAGAAGTACGCAGTCTACCTTCCCCGCCATCCTGCCCAAGACGCAAAGCCTGAATCTAATCAGGAGGGACAGCAGACAATTGCAAAGGGAGGCAAGTCCACAAGATGTCCTATGCGCTTCAGCAAAGTCAGTGTCATGAAACAGGAAGAACAGACAGAGAAACTGTTTCAGAGTAAAAGGGGCTAGAGAGACGAGACAAAGACACAGAACACATACTCTGGGATTTTCTTTTCCTATCAAGGACAGAACTGGGGCAACTGGCAAAATCTGAATAGGGTCTGCAGATGGGCTAATACTAAATATGAATGTTAATTTCCTAATTTGGCAAGTGTGGTGTGGTTACAGAAGAGAATGTCTTAGCTTTTAAGAGATATACTCAAGCCTGATATGGTGGCACATGCCTGTAATCCCCGTAGTTGGGAGGCTGACACAGGAGGATTGCAGGTTCAAAAGCAGCCTTAGCAACTTAGTGAGACTCTTGGCATCCTAGCAAGACCATTACAAAACAAAACAAAAAAAATTTTTTTTAAAGTGCTGAGGGAGCCGGGCGTGGTGGCACATGCCTGTAATCCCAGTACTTGGAAGGCTGAGACAGGAGAATCACAGACTTGAGGACAGCCTCAGCAAGTAGTGAGACTTTCTCATCAACCTAGTGAGACCCTGTTTCAAAATAAAAACTATTTTATTTGGGGGGTGTAGCTCAGAAGTATATGCCCTTGGGCTCAATCCCCAGTAACACACACACACACACACACACACACACACACACACACACACACACACACACAGAGTCCTGGGGGTGTAGCTCAATTTCCATTACCAAACACACACACACACACACACACAAAAGATACACTCTGGCATACTGAAAGGTAAAGGGGCATGATGTGTCACTTTTCAAATAACTTAGGGAAAAGATATGTGAGAGTGTATATATGCATAAATGCACACACGTATATGTGGGGGAATGAATATGAGATCACATAACATAAGAGGGGGCTGGATAAAGGGGATACAAATTGTTCTCATCTTACCACTTTCCTGTACACCTGAAATCAGGTCAAAAGAAAAAGAAACTCTACAGAGTGAGCATCCAAAAACACACATGAGCAGTCAACCCACCCTGATAGGCGTGTCCTTATCTTTATGGGAAATTCATTCCTGGCACAGTTCCATGAAAGGGAGGAAGCTGCGAGGTTGGACTGGGAGGTGTAGGTGCATTAGAACAGAAAACTACTCTTCCCTTCCTGCAGCCCAGAGGCTTCTAGGTAGAGCTGCCTGCCTGGAGAGGACAGATAAACGGGCATTCTAAACAGGGCAGAATTTCAAGTAATACAATACTAAGCTATTTACACCCATGGCCCTGACTTCAGACAGATTTCCCGAACTTAGTGAAAAGCAGTTCTACACAGGACAAGAGCGACCAAACCAGAAAAGAACTCCAGCAACCCACAGCCCAAGCATTGCTAATCGCCGACTAACAGAGTGGAGAGAAAAATACGTAACCACGAATAAACCCTCCCCCTCGCTCACTCCGCCTCCTCCAAGGAAAACCCCAAAGGCAAACTAAGATGAGTAGAAACCTCGTTCAGGGGCGATGGAATAATACCCACATCTGTTTAACTTGGAATCCACTGAAGAACCATATCCAATTCCATTCTGTGCTTGATACAATAATAGCGTCTGTCTATTGCTGCTGCATATAAGACAGGAAGTGTTAAACCATAAATGGGTGGGACTCTGTCTGCTTGGTACCAGTTTTCCAGCAGCCTTAAGAATGATTCTGTAGCCATGGCCAGGTCAGAGAACACATGTGCTTGGACAGGCCCCGCATGCTACAGGAGGTGCACTGCCTGGAAGGCCCAGAGAATCATCCAGGCCTGGGACTGGGGCTTCATGTTTGCTAATAAGTGCATCTGTGCTATTTCCAGTGTGAACATAAATCAGCCTGGAAGTGAAAACTGCTAGCTCAGTTCATTCTGCAAGGAGCCCACAACTACCGTGATATTCTGGTTAGAGCAGGGTTTGGGGCGTGGGGGGTGGGGAGGGAAGGCAGTTGGAAGATCAGAAACAAAACCAGATAGATCTAGGAACTGATGCAGTATGTGCTATAAGACATGAGCTGGTGCTTAGGAAAATACACTTTTTTTAAAAACTATGTATATAGATAAAAAGCAAGACAAATCAGGTATTGCTTATACTCTCCCTTGTTCTAATTATGCACGTGATGTAATTTAGTCAACTATTCAGTATTTGCTTCCCAATACTTAAGTGCTTACTTAAACGTCCTTGCTAAGTCACTTGCCCATCAGTGGCCTGAACGGTGCTCCTGACCTGGATTTCGTCATCATAAAGCACTGGGTCCCCTTTCAGACTTGGAGAAGTACCTCCTCGTTTCACCAAACACAGTAGCTTCAACATGCTGCAGCCTTTCCTGCTCCCCTACCCAGCAGGTGCACAGATCACATGTCCCAATCTTCATCCATCCTGGCTAAACCAAACACCTCCTGTACTAATCATCACCGGTGTTTAAATGCTCCTTTGCTAGCACTGAAAACTTTTTCATATCTCCTCCCAATTTCCTCAAAGTCCCTCTCCAAAGACCCTAATTCTGATCTCTCCATCTTTGCCATCATGCTACAGAGGGAAGGCTCAGAGACTTGCTAAAAGCACGCCATCTGGCCCATTACGACTTCAATCTGGCATCTCATGATGGTGAATTTATCTTAAATAACTTCTCCTGATTAAAGTAGTGTGAATTTGTTATATAGAAAAAAAAAGAGTAAGACATGTACAAAGAGACTCAAAAGCTAAAGTAAAAAATCGCCTGTAATTCCACCAACCAGAGAGCCAGAGAACCATGGACATGTAGATGGTTTCTGGGGCTCTTTTCCTCTGCACGTCTAAAGTTACAGATTTTCTTCATCAACCTCAAATTGCACTGCTCCTTATGCAAGCTGCCCTTTTAACTGAATTTAGCATGCCATTTTCCCCACGACATTAAATATTCTCAGCATAAGTTGGGACTAATGGCTGTACAGACACTGCGTCCTATGGACACAGCATAATTCTACCAAATGCTATTATTACTAGCCAACTAAACAGTTCCCAATATTTTGCTGTTAATAAATGCCCACAAGTCTTTGTATGCATAGAACAACAAAATAATAAAAATAAGTAACAGCTCTATTACTTCCCACCTGGTAGGACTAAGCACTTTTTTTTGGCATGGTAATTCTTTTTTTTATTTATTTTTAATTGGTGCATTGCAATCACACATCTTTGTTAGGTACAAGCTGATAAAGGCATACATGCACACATTTCTCATTTAACCCTTCCCCAATTCCCACCCCACTCCCTCCTCCTCCCTCCTTCTCAAGTTCAGTTTAGTGATTGACTTTGATGTGTTCATGAAAGTACATCATGCTCATTAGGGTGTCCCCCCTCCACCATCACTTTCCGTTAAGTCAAATTCTTTGCTCACCTAAGGATTCTCCTTCTTCTTCATCTGGAGTGCCTCTTATGTCCCATTTTTTCCCTAGCTTCCACATATTAAGGAGAACATATGATTTTTTACTTTTTGTGACTGATTAATCTCACACTTAAAAAAAAAACACTATTTAATTTGATCCTTGCAATTGCCCATTTTGCAGATGAGGAGCACGGGGCTTAGATGGTTTAGTAGAAGCTGTACACTAGTTTAGTCTGTCTTTGAAGCCACTTAAACCCTCCCTTACTATTCTGAAACTTAACTTCTTACACATAGCATTCTATCTCTATTCCCATAGCATACATTTCTAGAAGTGGAAATGCTGGCTCAAAAGCTAGGAACATTTAAGAAGCTGGCATGTGCCAACATATCCTCCAAGAGAGCCCTTCCATCTCCCACTCCCAAGAGTACAAGAGCATCAATTTCCTACATCCTCAACATCAGAAGGTAACACTTCCTTTAAAAAAAAAAAAAAATGTTGTCAACCTGGCAGGTAAGAAAGAAAAGGTCTTGTTTTAATGTAACAATGTTTGCTAGTAAGACAGAACCTGTCTGCAGCTATCTGTGAATTGCCTGTTATTTCTACAGTGGGGTATGTGTGGAGGGGGGGGTGCCTTTTCCTTAGTGACCAATCAGAGCGCTTTATAGGATTTGACTGGCAATTCCTCACACCTGACTCCCTGCCAGAGTCCACTGTCCCTCCAGCTCCTGGACCAGAGAGAGCCCCACCTACTCACATTGCAGCTCAGACAACATTCTCCATCTTCAGATCTCAACTCTTTCCAACAGTGGCCTCTGCCCACTGCGTCAGGTCCTGTAAGCCGTCTTTCTAATCTCTGGTGTGCTCCTCCTCCCTGTGTATGATGATGCAGGCTACAGTGCATCAGTAGTTTTGGCGATTCGTTGTACAGAGCAACCAACTGTGGAGCTTTATGAAAAGCCAAAGAGATGCTGGGCCTCATCCCTCAAATATAGGATCGAGAGCTCTGGAGGCAAGGGCTGGGCATCTGCTTCGGGTAGGCTAGGAGACCCTACGTCTCCTCTCTCCAAGGTCATCCACGCCCTCCTAGTCTCGGTCAATGGCTTCTCTGATTCTGTGTTTACTCTCTCCCTCACCCCTTGAAATCTCCCCCCTTTGCTTCTCTAACATACTTCTCTGGCTCTCCTCCTACCTCTCTGATCCCCACACCACCTGCCCTCTTCTCATTCCTACGGCTCTTCAGTATACACTTTCCCACTCATTCCTTAAAATTTACTACCATCACAGCCCACAGATGAATCCCTCCTCTCAGTTCTATAGTATTTAAGCAGCATCGTACATTTTTCCTCTTGGCTCTCTGCTCTTATCTCTGTACATCAACTACCTTAACTACTTCTGTGGTTTCAATTACTGAAATTATGAGTTGACTCCCAAAACAACAAAAAAAAAATTTCCATTCCGGACTTATCGCTTGAATACGCGTCTCCTACTTTCAGCAGACCACAAGATGTCTGTAAGTGGCCGCTTTCCATCACTCGCAGCTCAGCCTGGCTGGACGTGTCCAAAGGGAACTGCCCCTTGCTGACTGCCCTAGTCTCTCTGGAAGGAACTTCTGGTTGCAGAAGACAAAAGGAGAGATCAGTTTAAATCTCCCCATGTCATAGTCACCAAATGACTTTCCTACCCAAGAACCACCTGCGAGACTCAAACTTAAACTCCCTAGACTGGTTTAAAAAAAACAAAAACAAAAACAAAAACAAACCTCTGCAATCTACCACTATACTGTAGCAGTGTCCCCCTTATCCATGGGGAATTATTTCCAAGACCACCAATCCTAGTAGATGCCTTAAATTGAAAATAGAACCAAACCCTAGAATTGAATGCCTTTTTAATGATAATGAAGCCCTTATCACACACTGTGGTCCTGTGTGTGTGTGTGTGTGTGTGTGTGTGTGTGTGTGTTGCTAGGGATTGAAACCAGAGGCATCCTACCTCTGAGCCACACCTCCAGACCTATTTTTATTTATTCATTCATTTTTTACTTTGAAATAGGCTCTCACTAGGTTGATGAGAGTCTCACTCCTTGCTGAGGCTGTCCTCGAACCTACGATCTGTCTCAGCCTCCCAAGTACTGGGATTACAGACAAGGGCCACCACACCTGGTTTGTGGCCTTAACTTCTTGAGGTGTGACAGCAAAACTAGCAGGAGCTTCTTTTTCCTTTGTCACAATTCCATAGTGGAAAATTCGTTCTCACCATAGATCTTGGAAAACTCAGCATACAGAATTCTTTTTTCTTAAGTAGAGGACTTTCACCTTTTCATTTAAAAAAATACTTTATGCCTCCTCTTTGGTATTTCCAGCATCACTACCCTTCTACTTTGGGGCCATTATTAAGTAAAATAAGGGTTACCTGAAAACAAGTACTGTAATACTATGGATAATCAATCAGATAATCAAGAAGTCTACTAAGTAATGACCAGGAGGGTAGCATATACAACACAGATACCCTAGACAACAGGATGATTCATGTTTCAGACCAGAAGGATGGGGTGGCATGAGAGTTCATCACACTATTCAGCACAGTACACAGTTTAAGAGTTATGAATTATTTCTGGAATTTTCTATTTAATGTTTTCAGATGGCCACTAACCTTGAGTAACTAAAACCACAAAGTAAAACTATGGCTAAGGGGGGAACTAATGTGCTATTCAATCATTTGTCTTACTTCCCCGCAACCAGGAGGGTCTCTTCCAGATCATCTCCCTGCCCATATGTCTTCTCATCTCTATTCCTGCAGTTCCCGGCCCCGTGAAGATCTTTATGTTGCCTAACATTTATCTCAAAGTAAGGCATCCTTTGAAAAGCACAAGGTCAAGTTTGACTTAGGCAATAAAATCCTCTCCTGTCACTGAAGCCCTCAAAAAATCTCTCTCCTCTCTATATTCCTATAGTAATTGTGGTTATACTGTCGGTCACTAAAACCATCTCTCTTGTTTCATCCTGGTTGCTTTTAGCTCTGTAACTCATCAATAAGCTGCTTGAGGGCAAAAATCAGCCTGTATTTCTGTTTATCCCCTAGATCAGTGCTGAGTATGGAACATGGGGGAGAAATCTGATTAACAGTATACTTTCATCTTAAATAATAATGGCAGTGTGCTGATCTCAACATTATATATATATAATCACAAAAGACCCAGTAATCAAAATTCTGAGTTCTTTACATGAGTATTCCAGTAGTTTGTGGCTTATAGCATTAGATTTATTACATTCTCGCCATCTTAAATAGTCAAGCTGGGCATGGTGGTGAACACCTGTAATAACAGTACTTGGGAGGCTAAGAGAGGAGGATTGCAAGTTCACAGCCAGTCTCAGCAATGTAGTGAGATTCTCAGCCACCTAGCAAGTCTCTGTTTAAAAATAAATTAATAAATAAATAAGTAAAAATAAAAAGGGCTAGGCTGAAGCTCAGAGGTAAAATGGCCCTGGGTATTCAATTCCCAGTATGAAAAAAAAAAGAAGAAAAAAAAAAAAAAAAAAGGTTGGTCAATGCAACAGAAAGTCAAGCAAATCCTAAGTTAAATCCTAATGGGAGTGGGTACGGATCAGGTATGGACTATATGAAAATGAATCAGGGTTTCTGCCTCTTGGGAAGGGTGAGCACCAGTGCCACAACACAATGATTCTATAGGTTCCTGAACTTTTCGTGTGTAGTTTTGTTTTTTTTTTTTTTCTTTTTTCCTAAAGTATATTCGGATACTTTATTCCTAATTACAGAATTATTTATGTCCACAGCAGACACTGAAAAGGATATAAAAACACAAAGAAGTTGCAAATAGCCTACAGCCCCACGACTAAAATATATCCACTCTTCTTGGGTAGTTCTTAACAGGACACTCACTTCAACAGCTGAAGTAACTGCTGCAGCTCAAGGCTGCACAGATTCAAGAAAACTGGAAGATGCTCTCTTTGCCCTTGCAGTTTCCAGAATGCAGCTGGAAGCAGGCATTGGCCTTAAGAGTCCTTTGACACAGCTTCAATCTACACGAGTGCAAATGAATAACATGTGACGGCGGCTTTTCTCTGGCCTTGTAGCAGCTACCTGTAGCACCTAGGAAACCCCTTCCAACTTTCCCAGAGAAAGGAAACAAGTCTCCTCCATTCACTCCTCCAGCTAGCATTCAAGGGTGATAGGAAAGCCCAGTAAGGGTGACATGTGAGGGGGGCTTGGGTAAAAGGAAGTGTCCTACTGCAGGACCTCCAAAATGACTCTCTGGGGGAAAAAAAAAAGTGTATTCTCCTCTTAGCAGGAAGAATGCCACATTACTGGCAGCTCACATTGGCACAAGGCTCCGGAACTGGAACTGGCACGTGACAACACTAACAAGTTTGCCCTTCAAAAGCTCATTAATTAATAGGACACCACACTCGCGCGCACACACACACACACACACACACAGAGGAACTCATGTGCATGCGTACACTCTCACATGTTCACACTCAGCCTCTCACTAGCACTGGCACAGAGAGATCCTCCGATGGTCATTAGCATAAAGAGCTTTTCAAGCAGTGGTGGGGGGCAAGAGGGAATCCCTAAAGAAAACAAGAATGGATGGTAGAAGGTGGAGCCATCCACAGGGGCATGGGAGGAGACAGCCACTGTAAAGGCAGAACCACACACCAGGCCTCCCCTGCAGCCCGGGAGAGTGTGTTCCATGGCTGGCACCCTCAGAGCAGCCTTGGGTTGCCCCCCCACTTCCTATCCCAAGGGCATGATGTAGGCAATGTGTTGCCATCAGAGAATTCCCTGCGAAATGACTCATTTCACTAAATGGGAGATTGGGGAAGTGTGCTTCAAGCTGAGAAGGCCTCAAATCCTAGAGGCCAAGTGAGTTATTTCCAATGGCCATTGTCTTCCTTATGGCAAAGCTGAACAGCAGCAAGAACCACCACCAGGACCTGAGGGCTGCAACAGGGCCTGAAGGGGACATGGGTTCCGTCTGTCCTCTGGGTGTGTCTAAGAGACCTCCAAATTCCAAAGCTTAAACCCAACAGGGAGGGAAGGGGTTTTGGAGAGGGGAAGTTATGAGACTTAATCACCTGTCCTGTTCTCTGCATCTTATCCATCCCACAGGGGGATTCTGAATCCCATATTTATACTGTTAATTATTTTTGGTTTGGGTTGCTTTGTTTTATTTATATAAGGGATTGGATTCAAGGGCCTTCTAACTCTAAACTACAATCCCAGCCCTTTTTATCTTTCTATTTTGAAATAGAGTCTTGCCAAGTTGCTTAGGGTCTCAATAAGTTGCTGAGGATGTCCCCAAACCTGAGATCTTCCTGTCTTAGCCTCCCAGGTACTGGAATTATAGCATTATGCCACCATGCCTGGCTATACTGTTACTCTAATCAAGAAAAACATAATTGAGATGTATTTACCATTGGCCACTGAACTACATTATGATATGAGACAATAATGCACTAATAAAAGTATATTTAAAATCCGACAAAGTAAAAGAGTAACTTTGGTAATTAGGCAAAACAATAGAGGAAAATTTCTTCTTAAAATGATATGGATCCAAGCATTCAAACTTCCTTAACCTTCTGGAAGCCACCCAAAGAACCAAGCAACTGCAGATCACAGTTACTAACAGCCTCACAAGCCCAACAAAGATGGCATAGATGGCCCTTCTCCTCTTGCTGCTCCAAAGGCTGCGTTTGGGCCACTGCGGCTGTGAAGAATCACCAGGGCCACGCTAAATACTACTTGGATTAATTATACTTGAAAGTCTCTTATCTGAGCAGTGCTAAGACTGAACAATTGAGTTTGGGAATGAGTGTGGTTACATATTTTTCCTTAATGGCTTCCTGAACACCCTGGTTAGGTCTGATCCCAGGGGAGAAATTGCCAGTCCAAGTCATAAAATGTGATCAATGTAGATCAAGACCCTGTGCTAAGTGTCTAGGATAAGAGAGGAGAGAAACCTCATTTGAGCCAATGTGCAAACATAATAAAAATGCATGCAGAACTTCAGCTTATACAGAACTCCAGCTCCCTTCCTGCAGTTGCACCCACCTTCCTTTTGCCTCTGGAACTCTGCTCACCCTGCCAAATATTCAGCCAGCAATTCTCAGGTTGGAAGGAGCCAAAGCAAGAGAAAATTTCAGAAACTATTTCGGTAGCTCCAAATCCCCACATTAGGCCATGGTAAAGACCAGGAGAAGTCAAATCTGGCTGGCTAATGGGGCCCATTTCTTTTGGCCTCAATAACACAGAGGTTACTGGGACTCTGGCCCCACTGGTCTTTAGTTTCAAGCTCCTCTGCAGAATGCCTACCAGAAAACTCACTGGCTGTCCTAATGATTTTCATTCATTCACAAAACAAGCATTTACCACCAAGTGCCTACGATATACACTGCATCCCCCCTATCAATACAGATTCTTACTAGCTGGTTCTCAGAGTCCAGGCATGCACAGCCCAAGTGACCACACTTCACATGGCCACTGGGCTTCGGGCTATGACATGCTTATCTCGATTACCCCTCCATTCCAGAGCTTCCCTGCTCCAACGTCAGCAACTTGTCTTATTAACCAGCTGTGGTCACAGGGATCTGATGTCCACTGTACTTAAAACTGTGGTCCAGCAGCTGGGCGTAGTGGTGCATGCCTGTCATCCCAGCACTTGGGAGGCTGAGACAAGAGGATCACAGGTTTAAAGCCAGTCTCAGCAATTAGCAAGGCCCTCAGCAACTTAGTGAGACCCTGTTTCAAAATCAGAAATAAAATAGGGCTGGGGATGTAGCTCAGAGATACAATGTCCTCAAGTTCTTTCACCAGTACCAAAAAAAAAAAAAAAAAGCAAAAATGTGGTTCAACCATTGCAGTATGTGGCTTGGCAGGCTGAGACTCTAGGGTGCTGGAGAACAGAGGTCAAGGCTTTGGTTCAACTCTACCCTTCCCCTTCTCTCAGGGCCTCGCCTTCCATCCACTTGGGAGTCACCAAGAAAAAGAACAGTAGGGATGTCTAAGAATGACCACTACTTGACAGCCCAAGATTTTCCCTCCTCTAGGATGAAGGACAAGCTGCCCTTGCACAAGGAGAAATTGCCAGAACCAGCAAACCGGCCCACACATAAGCCTTTCTTCTCTTCCTTGATGTTGCAGGTTGACAAGGCAGGAGATGATTTCATTTCTACTGGCTCCTGGTAGGTGACCCAACAGGTTCCTCACATCCTCACTTGCCCCTTGTATTGTTATCCTGATTTCTCTGGCCTCAGTTCCTCCTGAGGCTGGGCCTAGTGACTTTATAGGATCCACAGACATAAGTGGCAGAATGTTCTGGAAGCAGTGAACAACCGTTACCACCCACCCGTCTTATCAAGGAGCACTGAGAGCCAGGTGTGGTGTCACACACCAGTAATCCCAGTACTTAGGAGGATGAGACAGGAGGATGACAGCTTCAGCAATGTAGGGAGACTCTCAGCAACCTAGTGAGACCCGATCTCAAAGCAAAAAAATAGGACTTTTTCTAAAGGACTGGTGGTATAGATCAGAGGTAGAATATCCCTGGGCTCAATCCCCAGTACCAAAAAGAAAAAAAAAAAAAGAGAGAAAGGAAAGGAGTACTGAGGAGGTTGCATGTGGATAGGTTTGCTTAACTCTACCAGGAGGTAGCTCAACCTAGCTTCCATGTGACCAAACAACGTCCTTTTAGAGTCTCTCACTCCTGGCCCATCCTGGCAGTTACAGCAAATAATGCAGAGGAGAGAAATGTTCTTAATGGACTCATAATTGAAGCATAAGGTCTAGGAATTAAAATGAAGCACCTCTGAGAAGTCTACTCAGCAACCTTAGCTCAGCCTAAAGTTGTCCTGTGGTCCTCCCCACTTCCGCCCCAACACATTCTCTGTCACAGGTCAGTGGGGGGAAAAAAACCTCTCC
Source organism: Graphiurus murinus (assembly GCA_004027655.1). Lineage (NCBI taxonomy): Eukaryota > Metazoa > Chordata > Mammalia > Rodentia > Gliridae > Graphiurus > Graphiurus murinus. The sequence goes on from PVLC010005658.1 coordinate 16,384, forward strand.
ACAGTGGCCACCAGGAGAAGCTGGGATTTCTAGGATTCATTTAGTCACTATTTGCAGGTGGATTCAGGACAAAAAAAAAAAAAAGGTAAAAGCCACACCGGCATGAGAACAACAAAACCCTGTTAAACAATTAAATACCATCCGCACACAAGCGTGGGGCAGAATTCAGGACAAGGAAGGAAAAATAACAGAAGGGAGAAGAGAAGAACCAGGAATTTTCTTGTCTTTTTTTTTTTTTAAGGGACTCTTCCTGGAGTGTCCACTAGCCAGTCCTCTCTGCCTCTGGGATGGAAAGTGTTACTCGGCTGCAAGGCCTCTTGCTAATTGTGGGTTTTTATTTTTATTTCCTATTACCCTCTTGCACGCCTGATGAGATTATTTTACCGGAACTGACACAGCTGGAGCAGCAGGCATACGTGGAGCCTCTGAGGAGGTGATGCAATTTCATTTTCATTGATCAGAAATCAGCAGGGCAGTAAGTGATGGGAAATTCCATTAGAAGAAAACTCGCAAGCCCTGAGCCTCAACTTCCTAGCCACACCCAGGACCCCCCAGAGGTCCTGCCTTCCTCCGGACCAACGGACCAACTCCACCCTGAGCTTCGGAGGATCAGAAGGGCCCCCTTCCAAATGGCAAGGACAAAGGCTACGCTGCTGCTGGCTTGGCAGAGCATCTAGGCGAAAGCAGGAACTCAGCAGGACTTCTTGAACCAATGAGGGCACTTCAACTCTTCTCCGTGGATTACAGAGAAGTTTTCCAGGGACCCAGAATAGGATTCCTTCCAACCAATCCCACAGCCCCGCCAAAGCCAGGCTTAAAGGATTCCTTTCCAAGGGTCAACAAATAAGAAAAGAGGAGGCCAGGAAGTACCAGATATAAATCTGTCCCCTGGCCACTCACAGAGATGATCCTGAAGGCACCTACCATTTATTGAGTGCCCACTGTGTGCTAGGTACTCCACACACACACACAAGTACTCTGGTCTTCACCTCACCCTCTAGGAGGAATGTTCTTCTCTCTTTTCTCCCAGGTAGATGAGGAGGCTGAAGTCCAGGAGGGGGAGGGAGAGAGCCAGCTGGTACCAATGCCTTACTGAGGGACAGCCCGAACTCTCACCAACAGCAAAGGAAGGCTAGGCGTGAACGACAGAGCTCATGCTAGAGTTTTCAGAGAAGATGAAACACATCTGATGGTGGTCTGGGGTCCTGTCCCCACCCCCAGAGGTAACAGATGACAGGTTCTGACTGATCTGCCTCCCTCATCCTCAACACCCCCGGCCACAGCACCCCCTGTGTCCAGGGCTGGAACCACAGGAGAGCTTCTCTTCGGAATGTATAGAATGGCTACTGTTTTAGCCGTTGAGATCTCCTTCAACTGTTTATGCAGCAAATACTACTTCACTCACCAAAGGCCTATGGGAAAAAAAAAAAAAAAAAAAACAGGGAAGAACCACTCGAAAAGATGAGTTCTACCCCAAACACCACCAGCCAGGTGGCTCCCCATGTGCCATTTTGCCACATAAAAGGTGAATTAGAAAAGCAGCAAACCAGAGCCAGAAAATTAATACTGCTCCAAACAACTCCTCACCAGGAAAATGGAAAAATTTAAGTGGGCAAGAGATGACACTGTGCTGAGTCAAAATCTATTAGTCAGCTTTTACTGGGCACCTAATCTGTGGCTCAAAACAGCAGAGGATATAAAAGACATAAGCCGAGCATGGTAGTGCATGCCTGTAATCCCAGTACTTGGGAGGCTGAGACAGGAGGTTCACAGTTTTGTGGCCAGCCTCAACAACTTAGCAAGGCCCTCTGCAACTTAGTGACAGCCTGTTTCAAAATAAAAAATAAAATAGGGCTGAAGGTATAGCTCAGAGGTACAGAGGCCTTGGGTTCAATCCCCAGTACCTAAAAAAATAAAATACATAAACCCAGCCTCAAGGCGCTTACAGATTAGTTTGAAAATAAGAATACCTGACATGCAGTTTTTTATCGATACCACTTATTAAAAGAATACACAACACATTCTTATGATATGAACTGAGGTCAGGGCAAAGGAAGAAAGAAAAAACAAAAGTGTAGAAAAAGTTGAGCCAAAAATGAAGATTCAAATGCATACATATGTTTGGCTCTGAGATGTCAAAAAGACAGTATTTGGGAGGGCCAAGACAGAAGAACTGCAGGTTCAAGACCAATCTCAGCAATTTAGCAAGGCTCTTAGCAACTCAGTGAGACCCCATTTCAAAAATAATAAAATATGGCTGGGGATGTATCTCAGAGGTAAAATGCCCCTGGGTTCAACTCCCAGTACCACCAAAAAAAGATGTCAAGAAGAAAAGTACACTAACCTTTTTTTTTTTAGGTGTACTGTTCACAGTGTCCAAGAAGAAAAGAACAAATCAATGGGCTAGAATTACTTTGTTCCAATAATTTCTCAATTGCCAAAAGTGGGGTAAGACTGGTGGCCAGCGGTGTCTGCAGCCCTGTCTCTCTGATCTCTTTGGGGAGGTAATAATGAGGATGCTTGAGTGTGAGGCCATCCAGGCTCACTGCTTCCTTTGATAGACAAGAATAACGACCCCAGAGAGTGTTGGCGGTTTGCCGAAGGTCAGACAGCTGGTCAGTGGCAGGGCAAGGTTGAGGTCCTGGGTATCACACACCACGCCAGCAGCGCTCTTTCTCCCATGTGTGGCTACTTCTCCATTATCCTCTAAGACCCGTGGGCTGGGTGGGGAGCAGGAGGAATGTCCCTGATTAAAGGGGAGCTGAAAACCAAACAACTCAATGCGCTGTGGAGACGTCACGTGAATGCCAGTTCTAACCAACCAACTATATAACAAAGCCATGCCAGGGACAGTCGGGTAAGTCTAAATCACAGGTGGGATTCGGTGATGTTTGAGAATTTTTCGATGTTCTTAGGGAATAACGATACTATGTGTATACGTTAAGAAAATGATGACACATCACGATAGCTTTGATTTGCTTTAACCTATTTCGGCGAAGAATAAGAAGAGACTAAATGGATCTAGGAAAAAGTTAATTAAGTCTAGGTGATGAAGCTCCCAGAGGGTTCATTATATTATTCTCTCTACTTTTACATAATTGTTTCCTTAAAAGTCGCCAGTATCAGGGACATCTTCAGAGGCAGCAGCACTGGCCAGAACCAAGCTACTCAGTCTTGAGTTGACAAATTCAAGGCAAACCAAGTCTTTCTGCAAAGAAATGTGGGTTCTCCTTTCTTTGGGAGAGAAAGATTCCATCCTGAGAACTTCCTATGATTCATTCCCAGCTTCCTGTAAAGCTCAATTTCAAAAATTACCCTTTCATGACTCCACCCTTCAGGTATTTTAAAACAAGGTCTCGTTAAGTCACTGAGGGTCTCACTAAGTTGCTGAGGCTGGCCTTGAACCTGTGATCCTCCTGTCTCACACTCCCAAGTACTGGGATTACAGGCATATACCTCTCTACCCCTGGAAGGTATCAAAGCACCATCATGCTGTTAATGTTAGGAGAATACAGCACTGTACCTGACACCTTTGACAGTGGTAACTTCCACTATCCTCACTGAGCAAAAAACAAGCCTGTTTACAAATGTGAACGGCCTAAGCCTATGTAAAGCCAGCTCGGAGCCCAAGTCCCATTAAGGAAAAAAAAAAAAAAAAGTATCCACCAATAAATGAAAAACCAACACTTGTTGATTTAATGAGTTAGAAAGATTTTTAACACTTTGCCTGAGTTCACACAATAAGAAGATGTTTACCAACCATTGTTTAGCAGCTCCCCGTCTTTCATCTCAACATGAATGCTTTATGAGTCACCTTAATTGCCCTTGTAAAGGCTGAACTGAGCCGCCTTCCTCCCATCGGGCTGGTTCTTAGTGCTGACCTGTAGATACTCACCCAATGGTAAGTACGTTTCTGGTCTTACTTGGCCCCCACATGCTGTCACTCAGCAGTCCTTCCCTCCAAGTTCAGTAAACCCCCCCACTGCCCCGGCTCCTGGGAAATCTCCTCACCATGGACTTTCTCACACTAGCATCAAGATCTGACCCAAAGCAGGGTCACGCCCACACCGAGCTCTCCAGGAACAAAATCATAAGGCTCCTTCCATCTCCAGGACGCTTCCTACATGTTCAGACACTCTTCTATGCACGGCTCCTTTGACCTCCAACATTCTTTCAAATAGACAGAATGGGTGGGAATCAGACTGCAGATTTTACAGGTTTAAAAAAAAAAATTCAAAGGTTACTGTGACTGCCTGGAGTCACAGGGGTCGCACAGCTGGTGAGCAGCAAAGCAAGGGCCAGAACTGTCTCAGGCTTCTGCTCAGTGTGCTCAACTGTGAAGACGCCGTTGCTCCGAGAGTCACCAACCCTCAGAGGAACAGTCGGGATAAAGACAGAGATCCACTAGTGTGCACAGAAAACCCCAAGCTTCTAAGTCCTTCAAAAAACACTTTTCATCAAAATAATATGGGGGAAAAAAAATGTGAGTGCACCAAAGACCCCGCCACCAGCCCCCGCAAAAAAAGATATTCACTGATCATACCCAAAAGCAGAATGATAAATACAGGCTGAGCCTGCCTAATCCCCAAATCCAAAATCTGAAACAATTGTTGAGTATACCCGCAAGATGCCATGACTGGAAAATTGCACACCAATGAAGCCAAAGTATTAAAAGAGAACCGTATGAAATCAGGCTATGTATCTTAGACGTAAGTAAAGATAAATGAATCTTGTCTGGAAACTCGGGTCCTGTCTCTGAGATATCTCACTTTGTCAACGCAAATGTTCCAAAACCCAAAAGAATCTGAAATCCAGAACACATTTGGTCCCCGGTATTTTGATTAAGGAATCCACAACCTGTAATGTCAAATATGGAGCTGTCCCATGCAGACAAGAATCTTGATGGGAAGCTATTAAGTCACAGATTTTTACATAGGTCAGAGTGCTGAAGCGCCTAGAAAACAAGTTTAGGAAAGTGCCAGATGCCAAAGTTGGGGGGGAACAGTGTAAGGCATGGGGTGGGAGGAAGGGTGGCAGCTCCTTCTAAACACCCTCTACTGCATAGACAACTCTGCCCCCGAACCAGACTGACTACTCAGCTCAAAGGGCGATTTGCAAAGCGAAGTAATAAGCTGCCAGCCCTAGAGCTACTCATGAAAGAGGCTGATCCCCAAAGAGCTGCTGTCCCTGCCAAGTTCAAGACCAGCTGGGTAACATAAGGGGTGATTTGGGTCACAGTGTAACTGTGTCACAATGCAGTCGAGAGTGCAAAGATCTACGTGAAACCAAACAGGAACCTGGCTGCATTCCCATCATGAACGTCGCCCATCCTGTGGATACCAGCATGATGTACCCTCTGCCTTGATGGTGGAACCCTCGAGCCCCAGTTCCTATCCTGATGTGGAATGAGACTTACTAGTCAATTTGATAACCAGCGATCGCTTCTCTGAGTCTAAAGGATTGATCTGAGTGACACTGCAGAGAAGAGAATTAATACTCAAGACTTTGCAATTTATGGAACTAAGAACATCTCTACAAAGGAAGGGCAGAAATGAGTGGGTCCAAAATACAAAACAGTAGCCGGGCGTGGTGGCGCACGCTTGTAACTCCAGTACTTGGGAGGCTGAAACAGGAGGATCGCGGTTCACGGCCAGCCTCAGCTACTTATTGAGGCCCTTCACAACTTAGTGAGACCCTGTTTCAAAATAAAAAATGAAAAAATAGGGTTGGGGGTATAGCTCAGAGGTAGAAAGCCCCTGGGTTCAATACCCAGTAACCACAAAAAAAAAAAAAAAGAACCAAAATACACAACAGTGACCAGGATGCCTTGGCGTCCCCCTTGGAGGGAGGGTGACCTACCTCATAGCATGGGGGCCATAGGGAAGGCATGTTTAAGCCATGGCCTTGTGCACACCCTCCAACCCCATGTAAGTGACCATTCCCACCAGTTTCCCATCAGGATGAAGGACAGCCATCACTACTCCCCAGGGGCCCTCCCTTCAACTCTGCGGGTAGCCTGGAGCCTTATATCTTGCAGACCTGACTCTACGGCCTAGCTTCTTGATTCTCTCTCACATGGGCACTGGGCTGGTTGGGGCCTAAACCCCACACACAGAAGTCTCATACTCCTGCAACCCCCTTGCCAATACCTGCCAGCACTTCTCCAAGCTCAGTCCTCAGCCCTCACCTTCATCACACACCTGCAGGGTTCCCTCCCCATCTGATAAAGTTTCACTCCTGGGCAGCCACAAGGTTAAGCAACCACAGGCTGGAGCCTGGCGAGAAGGCGGGAAGGAGGCATCTGCCACCCAACCCACCTGCCTCCTAATACAGTTCTTGCCTGCTCCTCCCCCAGACTCCATGAAACGAGTGTTCACAAACTTTAAAAATTCATTTCTGAGTTGTGGTAGATGGCTTCCCAGGAGAGACTGATGCCATTCTGGTGAGACAGCACCTGTGCCGTTGAGTCTACAAATGCTGAGGACCCACCTGATTGTCTTCAGGAAGGCTGCACCAAGGGGATAGGCCTCACTACGACATGCAAGCTTACCCCTAGAACTCGGTGGGACCCATAGTTCCCTATGTTTACAGATATTACATATTTATACATATATGTATATATGTGCACATGGATATATGTCATATATCTAAACACATAAATATATGTGTATAGATATTTACAAATGCATACACGCACATATACGCATGCATCTCTTTCATTTAAAACAAAACATAATAGACTAATTCAAAGGAAAAGTACCACAGAGAGGACATCCCACCCCTCCCCCACCACCACAATCCCACCCACAAGATCTTATCCCAAAACTTCTTGGATGGACGTCCCTTAGTACTACTAAATCCCTAAATGACAGGCTGTGCCTATTGGCTTGTTGTGGGAGTGGACTCTGGTTGCTCTCCTAAAGAAAACTATCTTTGTTGTTTTTCATTTAGCAGGAAAGGGGGATGTAAACTTTAACCAGAGCAGAGACAGCACAGCCAGTGACAGTGATGTCCTCTTGGACGGCACCAAAATCTCCCCCCAGCATTCTGTCCTACGATGATTGACTATTTAACCTCAGACACTCACTGGTCCATGGGAACCTGGATTCTAGAACTAGATGTCCCCAAATAAGTGGTTTCTCACTGCAAATAAAATGCAGATCACAAAATACGTGTGAGAAGAGTCCCAGGAACAGCCAGTGCACACAAGATGTAAGAGCTGCAGGCCCTGGTTGAATTCCACACAGACCATCCTGTCCCCCACGTGGGCCAAAAGTGGAGTTGGGAGGACCCATAGCCAGGCCCAAGGCAGGGACGTGGTGCAGGATTTTCACTCTTAACACACAAATTCCCGAGTCACAGTTGAAACCTCACTGCTGTAATTGTTTCATACACTGTCTCTGCGCATGCAAAAAAAAAAAAATGCCTTTAAGAAGTTACATTAGCTTCCAGATCCGCTGTTTAAAACCCTTCCTTCTCCTGGGCGCTTTGAGATAAAAGCTGTGTTTGCCTCACTGGCCGGCTGTCAAATTCCGGCACTTGCTTGGGCTGCGACTGGAGCTGCCTTCCTTCCAACCGTGGAAGGCACGGGCCCTGCCGGCAGAGCAGGGGTTAATGGAAGCTGACCGCAGCACAGTTGTTAAGGTAATCAATACCACTGAGATACTAAAGCAGCATAAGCCACAATATTGATTGCCAAGCAGATGATAAAACTGTTTATTATGATAATTGCAGGGTCCCTGCAAGATGCTCCTAGTGCTTCCTAAAGCTGTTTACAAAACTAATGAAGATTTGCCATTTCAAGGTCTTTCATTTTAACCATCCCTCCCCCACCCCAAACTCCCACCCCCCTTGCCCACCACCAAAAAGCAGTCCTCACCCCAGCAGCTGCGTGCAGCATGTGCACAGGACCTGGGTGGAGCATGCCCTACAGACCCCTGAGGACTGTCCTCCCGCCCCCAACTCCAGGAAAGAGGACGGAAGCAAAGCCGTCAGACACTCAGGGCGTTCAGATTTCCTCCTCGGAGCCCACCATGTGATAATTATGGGGTTTTATCGATGGAGGGGGGCTGCTCAGGGCTCCTTGGGCTGACATCCGTTTGTTACAACACATTTAAGAAACCACACCACCTTGGTTGGTAATTAAAACTTCTCTGGAGAACTTGGTGGCCGTGGACCTAACGGAACATGGTCAAACACGGATTCTAGAACGCATTGCCACCAGCGCCACTCCACGGCGATTTTGGTGGCTAAAACCAGGCTTGGGTCTTAAGTTCTGTCACACCCAATGCACCAGCTTAGTTTTGTTAACAGTGGAAATTAACTCGTTCTTGGTCACGGTCACAGCCATCTGCCTTGACAGGAATAGCAAGATTCCCCCCACGCGGAGACACTATATGTAAGATGAACTGGAATATGGAGATTTTCCTCAGTAGTAGGCATCTTGCAGGTAGCAGAATGGCCTTCAAACTGCTCAAGGGGAAAAAAACTACCAAGTCCTAAGATGAACTAGGGTGGTTCAGTACTGCACAGTTCAGCCAATACACTGATAGTGTGGTTTCAGAGTATATAAGAAAAGATAAAAAGAAACCCAAATATTCAGAAGAACCCAGGAGCCATTCCATTAGCTACTAGAAGACAAGGCCCCATCTGTCACTCAACCCTCAATAACTTTGTCCCAATCTACAGCGGCCAAGGGGATTTTACCCAGAGGGAAATTTGACCAGGTTGGCCTTCAAAACCACACTTGTAACATAGGGGGGGGGCACTATTTCTAGAGTGGGTGGGCCAAAGTGCAGTAGTTTGGAGGCAGCCTCTTTTCTTTTTCTTTCCCCACTCAAAGCATGGAGAAACTGCTTGCAAGAATGTCTGCCTAGCCACCACCCCCTCGGCCTAAGCAGGGAAGCCTGTACCCTTCCGGGGCTCCTTTGGCTGCACCCAGCAGCCCGGGAGGTCACTGCCCAGAGAGCATGCCTGTGCATACACGTGTGCGGTTCAATTTCGTGGACTAGTAGAGACACGCAGCTCCATTGTAAACACCTGGGCTCAGCCCTACCTACTCCCAATCACACAGAAATCAGAAAACTGGAGCCAGTTTTATGTAAAGTGTAATCCTTTTGCCAAAGACCTTGCTGTGAACTCCCAGATACCACAGTATAGCTGGGAGGGATGCACCCGGGATTAGTTTAACCTGGTTACCCGGCTCTTACAAGAACTATTTGGCAACCAGGAATGGCCAGAGGAAATCCGGGGCTTCCCTATTACTGTATCTCATGAACAATACACTCCTAGGAAAGGGGCAAAGAATCTAAAAGTACCATTGACCAAACTCCACACGTTCACCTATGTCTACAAGACCCATGACACCTCCCTGGATTTGATAATAAAAGAAAGTAACCTTACTTGCATGCAGGAGTTGTGCCCTGGACAATAACTTCAACAAAAAAAAAAAAAAAAAAAAGAAAAAAAATATATATATACATACACCCTAAGAATGATATGGTCCACACTTGGAAACCCGCCCGCAATGACCAGCCGAGCCCGCCTAAGTGCTAAGAACCATTTAGGAGCATTGTAAACCATTAGGGCCATTAGCTCTAATTTGACCTCAACAAAATAAATCAACCTGCTAGGAACAAATTTAGAAGCTTTCCAAAGTCAAGTTCTCAAACCCTGAAAGGCTCACAAGCACAATGCAGGGCAGGAAACACATGGCCAGCCCCAGAGTTACTTCCTGCTCCCACCTTCCCTGCCGCCAAATGCAGCCAGGCTGCTCAGCGGGGCCAGGGACGTGGGACCCCCTCAGTACACTGGACCAGGAGGCAGAGACCATGGAGAAGCCCCATGTAGATCAGAACACATTTGCCACCGCTGTGTAAGGGACCTACATTCTCTCCCCTTCTCCAAGTTCACAACCACATACATTTCTCATCTTCCCAGATCTGAAGGTCAGCTTTCAACAAAGTGTAGATATTTGGATTCATTTTCAAGATATCCCTGATGGGCTTCCAAGGGTACTGCCCGATTCTCAGCAACTAGACGAGTGGTCCACCCGGCCTCTCTTGCCTTTGAATGGGTGGGTAGTATATACATCAGGAACCACGATTCCCCCACATTAATCCATGTGTCAACACAATAAATGATAATTTCTCCAACAAAACTTATAACCATCAGCACACATCATAAATTTAAATTGCAAAGCCGTTGTAATTTTTCATCTTTATTCTCCACCGATAATTACTCACTGCATTTTTTTAATACTGATAGGGCTGCCTTGATGAAGAGTCAGGAGGTGACATGGATTCTGGTCCCATCAAGCTCCACCCGCTGATGGGAGAAGAAAACTGAGAACACACGTACAACGAACGGGGCGCTGGCGCGTAGAGGCCAACCACCCTTTGTTTGTTTAAATGATAAAAAAAAAAAAATACGATATAATTCTTGCGCTCGCCTTTATGGGGCACAAGGAAGAAATAAGCAGTGAAGGTAATAGGAAAACAAATTAGTTAGCTGTAACAGGAGAACCAGGATGCAGCACACAGAGTTCCAGAACCCAAGAGTCTGGATTGCTAAAAGCTGAGTAATCCTTTCCAGCTCCACCCAACACGAATTTCCAGGTATCAAATTATATGTTAATTACGCGAATGTGAAGTTATATGAGGGGAAGTGGTGTTAGTCAGCACCCGGGGGGTGTGGAAGTTCGGTAAAACTTCAGCTTTGTAGAGCACATTTCATGCACAGGCCTGGGGCTCCTCGGAGGAATGTGGAGTCAGAGGCCCAAGTTCCCTGTGCACCTCGTTCCCTCCCTGGGCTCCCAGCCTCTCCAGCTGAACCCTTCTAACTTGGCCCATGGGTATACTTTTCCTTTCTGTGCATTTGCGCCATGGATCAAACAGCCCTGTGTCTTGGCCCAGTTCAGATTCAAGAGGTTAAAAGACAGGGAAGGAGCATTTCCACTTCCTGTGACGAAGGGGACAGCGCTGACCCTACTAGCACCAGCCCCGGGCAACATCTGAGGGTTAGGTGGCACGGTGTTCTGCCAGGCTCTGGCCTCTGCAGCCGGGAGACACATCGTACCTGTGAAGAAATCGAACTCGGAGTTCTAACACTGCTCCAAAGTCTGTGTGTGGCTGACTGCAAGAATGTTATCCATACAACACCTTGTCTCTGCCTCTGTGGAGCCCAGCCGCCTCCGGATCTTGCCCTGATTTAAAGAGAGAGCTATGGGAAAGCCGGGCCTGTCTCAGCCAGGGCGGGTCAAGCAGATAACTGACCTTGAGCACCTAGGACCTTATCACAGCTGCTGAGGGATCCTAAAAGACAGACACCCAGGAAGAGCTACACACTTCTTCCCAGCCCCTCTCATGTTAAACAATTTTGGGAGGGGGTACTAGGGATTGAACCCAGGGGCATTCTACCTCTGAGCTGCACCCTTAGCCCTTTTTTATTTTGAAATAGGGTCTCACTCAGTTGCTGAGGCTGGCCTCAAGCCTGTAATCCTCCTGTCTCAGAGTCCCAAGTACTGGGATTACAGGTGTGCACCACCAATATTTCACTAATAATACAACCGAGGGGCAGACACAGAAAAGGCACTAAAATAACACCTTGAAGTGGGTCAATAACAAAGAAATCCTATACACAGTAGGGCAGGTAGTATTAGTATTAAGACAGCATTAGTACAATATATAGTATTAGTGCTGTGTAGTATAATAAACTATAGTGTTAGTGTTAGTATAGTATAGTATAGAGTAGTGGTATAACAGTGACTAAGAGCTTATGCTCCGGGCTGGCACTACAGCAGAGAGGCCATTTTTAAAAGCTGCAAGTTCTTAACCTACTTTGGGCCTCAATTCATCAGATATATAATGGGTATACAGGTTATACTTGCCCCACCTGGTGGTAAGGATTACTGAGATGTGTGCACTATAGTATTTAGCACAGTACACTCTTACCAAGTGTTAGCTATTAATATTCATACACACAAACACAGAAATAACATGTTCTCATTTCATTTGCTTAACAATCCAACAGAAATGTTATCTTCTGTTTGTTTTCATACTAGAACTTGAAGCGTTCTACCTCTGAGCTACACCCCCAGCCCTATTTTTTTTTTTTTTATTTTGAAACCAAGTCTTGCTAAGTTGCTGAGCCTGGCCTGTAATCTGTTATCCCCCTGTCTCAGTTTCCCAAGTACTGGGATTACAGGTGTATACCACCATACCTGGCATCCTATCCTCAGAGAAGGATGAGGAAAAGGATCAGAGAAGCAGAGAGATCCACTTATAGTCACACACTTCAGGAGACAGCCAATGCTAAGCTTGAAAATAAGTGAAGTTGCTCCCCCTCATCTGTAGGGGATCGGTTCCAAGATGTTTCTTGGATGTCCGAAACATCCAAGTACTGAACTTTAAATATAGTGTTTCAGCTGGACATGGTGGCACATGCTTGTAATTCCAGTATTTGGGAGGCTGAGACAGGAGGATCACAGGTTCGAGGCCAACCTCAGCTACTTAGTGAGGCCCTCCACAACTTAGTGAGACCCTGTTTCAAAATAAAGAATAAAAAATAGGACTGGGGGTGTAGCTCAGAGGTAGAATGCCCCTGGATTCAATCCCCAGTACCACCAAAAAAAATAAATAAATAAAATACATATATATGTATATATATATATATATATGCACACACAGATTCTTCTTACATATAAATACCTAAAGTTCAATTTATAAATCAGGCATGGTAAGAGATTAACAATAATTACTAATAGCAAAATAGAACAATTACAACAATATGTTGTAATAGAATTTATTGGAAACTTAAGAACTGTCTATTTCTGGAATTTTTCCATTTACTATTTTCAGACCAGGGATAACTGAAACCATGGAAAACAAAACTGCAAACAAGAGGGACTCCTGTTCCCAGACTTCAACCCGGTGTCTTCTCCATCGTCACTTTCCCATCTATCATGTATGCACCACTGGCCCCGGCTAGAGGGTTCTTGGTGATATGCGGGTGACTTTGGGAATGCTAATCATTATCCATTCAACATTTACTTGACCCAACAGAGCCGGTGCGCATCTGTGACTCTTTGGAATCACTGCTTGAGATGATGTAAATAACACAGGATTTGTAAATAGGCCAATACTACGGACACGGGTGGTACAGAGGAACAACAAAACGGAAGTCCCAAATTCAGGACGGAGGGATCTCTTCCTCTGTCAGAGGCTGAGGCAGAGTCAGCCATGAAGTCGCCAAGGGCCCACGGCCTGGCTCCCTCTCCATATCCTTTCTCATCCTCACTGAGCTCGGCCTTCCCGCAGGCTCCCTGAAAAGGGTCATGTGAAGGGTTATCAGCCACTGTGACCTCTTCAGTCATCAATAGCGCCAGGCCTCCCCTCCAACCCCCCCCAGCGAGGACCCTGTGGCCGGGCTGGCCCCCAGCCTTCCCCTATTAATGCCTCTCTCCCAGCGCAGCTATCACAAGAGGGTTGCTGAGCGAGAGGACCTCTGGCTGACCTCTGCTGACAGGCTCCTCGCCCCCTCTGTACACTGATCTAATGCTAGGCAGGGTAATTAGCGACCAAGTAGTAATTGCAGCTTCTAACTATGCTGGACCAAGACTGCAAAAATTCCCAGAGGGCCCCTGCCGGGGACCCCAACCCACTCAGAGGCATCTGCTCACACAGCCAAAAGGAAGGACTCAGCAACATTTCTGAGGGAGGCCAGCACTTTTCCAGGTTTTAATTAAAGTGGGACTTGGGTAAGGAGTCAGGAAGCTAAAAAGGAAATCAGTAAATAAAAGAGAGTGGCTTGGGGAGACGTCTCGGGCTTGCCTGGAAGAACCCATCCAGGAAAGCACAAGCTCTTGAGGTAGACAGTCATGCACAAGAAACTTTCATCTCGGCCGCAGGAGGAACACAGTGCGTGGCCTTGGACAGGCATCAGATGGAAATGCAAAAAAAGACAAGGTGCCCAAGGGCTGTGCCACTGCTTGGCTGGCCTGCACCCTCCTCTGCGGTCTAGCCCCATCAGCCCCTCAACACAAAGCCATGCTTCTCCCAAAAGGGCTAGCATGCCTCCATGTTCTGCCTGGAAGATGTCAGACGCTAGTGGTGAAGCCATCCCTAAGAGGTCTACACTACGGTCTGCTGTGACTTGGTAATTCCACCAGATGCATCCAACATGCCCACTCTACCAGCTGCCTACATGCGTGTGACACGCTGTGAGATATAACACACAAAGTTCCCACTGCAAAAGCAGCAAGCATTTCCACATAGAGCAGATGGCGCTCCCTGTGACTCTACCCCTCCCTCCCTCCAACAGGACAGTAGGAGACACCCACCAGCAAAGCAGCAGCCTGGGTCATCCTTCCTAAGCCAACTCCTTACTTCTCAAGCCTGCCTCCCATGCCACTAGCCTGCATCTGCTTTCTGTTTAAAAAGCCCAGCTGGGCACAGAGGCACTCAACTATAACCCAAGTACTTTAGGAGGCGAGACTGGAGGCTCACTGGTTCCAAGCCAGCCTCAGCAACCTAGCAAGATTTTCAGCGACTTAGCATGACTCTGTTTCAAAATTAAAAGGGCTGGGGGTGTAGTTCAGGGGTAGAATGCCCCTGGGTTCAATCCCCAGTACCCTCATAATACATTAAATTAAAGCCCCTTGGAGGCACTGCTGTTGCCCATGGCCATTGCTGAAGTTCTTTCCTCAGATGTGACAGCGGGTTCAGGGGGCACTGATGCTCTCCCATTGGACAAGACTCTCTGCCCATCTCCCTGGCTCCATGGACTCTACACTTCACTTCCTTCACCACAGAACCAGCCAGTCTCCCAATGCACCCCAGGCCTCTCTTGATCGATCTCAGTTACAAAATCCAAGGTAGTAGCAGGGGATTGCACTAATTCACCCTCCGCTTCCCTCTCCAAACAATTAATACCCTTAATAACTCCGGCCCCCACGACAGAGTCCTCAGACGCCCCTCGATTAACCTCTCCCCGCTCCAGGCAGTGGGTCTCTACCAGTGTTCTTCTGTTCCCTATCACTTAATCATTTTTTAATCCACAACAAGGTCTTTCCACCATACTGTGGTTTTGTTCTCTCTTAATCTTTTATGAGGGACCTTATCAAAAGCTTTTAGAAAATACAAGGGAATTTTGCCTACCAGGTCATCTTTATTATTTTAGAATTCTTTATGAAGAAATTACAGACTTGAACATTGTAAATGAATATTTAAGACTCAGCATTCACCTAGACATGCAAGTCTGACTCGGTAGTTATATTTAAGTCGCTGTATTACTTCCATCTTTAGAAAGACTCTTGTCTGCCTACTAGGAAGAAATGAAGCCCCTCCCCCTCCAAGGAAGGCAATTCTGAGAATTCCCCAGAACTTTCTAAATCAGGTAAAACTAAGTGTATACTGAGCACCAACAGGACACAAGGTCCACTAACAGAACCTCAAGCCAGGGAACGAAAGTTGAGTCAGGAAGTTCCTAGACGTGGCAGCTTATCTGACTTCTACCTCAGAGACCTTTCCCCGGGGCCCCCACATCTGCAGGGAGCCTGTTGTGGTTTCTTGAGGGCGACACCATCTCCCTTCCCTTCAGCACCTATTTGTTGTGCTATTATTTCTAATTAGCACTCTGCAACACACTCAACCCTGAGCTCTGGGGCAGGTTACACCCCCTGATGGAACAATTAAAGGCACACAAGGGCCAGGGATGTTTCCTGGTCATCTTAAAAGGTATTTTCTTGGCAGATTTCAAGATAAGTCATCTAGTCAGATACACATCTCTTCAAGAGCTGCCTTTGAGCAGAGCTGGGAAGCCAAAGTGCCGTTCTGAAATCCGTCTGACAGCCTGGTCATCAAGTAAAAGAGGGGGCTACTAACTAATCCACAGTCAACACCAGCGTGTTGCCCTGATGGCCAGAGGCATCCTTGTCCACATGTCTGCTTCTGACGCTCCACTTAAGTCTCAGGCTGCACTGCAGTCACCAAAAAGTGTAGGCAGGGTTTCTTCCCATACCAAAGGCCAGATGAGATGCACCTGCCACTTTTCCAGAACATGCCAGTGGAGTTAACAAGTTCCAGAGTCCAGAGTCCTGGACGATTCTTCATCCTTGAGGAAGAGGGCGAATGCCAAGTCACATTCTGACACCTGTGAACAGAGTCTCCACAGCTGAGCTGTGCAAACCCTCTCCTCCATCCTCAGCACCAGGGCCCTCTCAGATCCTGGCGCCCTGGAGGACGGAATGGGAACTGCAAGTGCAGGCACTCCCTTATGGCCAGGCAGCCAGCAGTTCAGCCTGGACTTAATGAGCTCTTGCAAGGAAACAGGAAGTCTATAAAGTAATTTAAATAACTTCCAGTCCTGAAATAAAGGAAATTAAACCGCTGGCACAAACCTCTCTGATGGACACCTTCTCTGTCCCTCCAATCACACCCATGACTCCAGTCATCATGTTCCTCCCCCCAAGAACAGCCCCCAAATTACTCCAATGTGAAACGCCAGGGCTGTCAGTCCTCAGAGCTCCCCGAGCTTCTGCAAAGACTGTGAGCCAGGGATGTGGCATCCTGGGCAGCAAGAACACAGGAATCAGCCCTTGAGCCCCACGGGGAGTCCTGGTGACTCCCTCCTGCAAGACTGTGGGCAAGTCACTTAACTTCACAGGGCCTCAGCACCTCACCATGATACGGGGAAAATCTAGGTCTGGCCAGAAGACCTCTGCGATTGTTAAGAGGATCAAATGAGCACTAAGAGGACGGTGTAAACTGAAAATGCAAAGAAATGTTGGTATCCTCCCAGCTGCCCAGCCTTTGGGCTCTGGAATTTCTCAATGTTCTATTCAAGGGGCATGGTCCTATTCTAGCTTTCTTCTTATTTATTCGAAATTTCTTCTACTTCTCCTAAGCCCTGAAATGTAGGTAATTATTTATGTGGATAATTATTAGTCCAACTAGATATGGTTTCCTGAAGGGCAGAGACCCTGGCTTTCAACTACCACCCCTCCCCCAAACAGGCATATCTCATAGCCAGGTAAGGGGCCACGAGTCCACAGGATGGATGGGGTGGGCGCTTAGGCCCCTCTGTGCAGAAACTTCTCACCTGCCTCCCTCATGAAAGGCACCTCACTATCACGGTGGCAGTTTCACCTGGTAAACCCAATCTTCCAGATGCTAGAGACTATTTCTGTCCATAGAGGTAAGTTTACTTTATTGATAATCATCAGCCAGGTACAAACTGGTCTGACCAGTACTCTGGATACAGGATCACCACAAAGACAAACGTAAAAGCAGCTTAAGGTCCATCTCAATTTTCCTGGTCCCCTTGATAATGGTGACTGATGACTGGTATAGTGAACCCTCTACCCTTCTGCAGTAGAAGCCAAGAGTGAGGTTGGACGTTCACTGTGGCCAAGAAACCCATCCTCTTCTGTGTAGGGGGAGCAAGATCTCGGTGCTCTTAAAAGAGAACTGTGGAGCCGGAATGGTGGCACACACCTGTAACCCCACTACTTAGGAGGCTGAGACAGGAGGAGCGTGGGTTCAAGGACAGCCTCACCAAGTAGTGAGACTCTCATCAATCTACTAAAATCCTGTTTCAAAATAAAAATAAAATAGGACTGGGTGTAACTCAGAGGTAGAATGTCCCTAGGTTCAATCCCCAGTACCATAAATAAATAAATAAAATCTGTGGAGCTGAGGGGGTAGCTCCATGGTAGAGCACCTGCTTAACATGCACAAGGCCCTGGGTTCAACTCCCAGTGGGAGGGAGGGAGGGAGGGAGGGAGGGAGGGAAGGAAGGAAGGAAGGAAGGAAGGAAGGAAGGAAGGGAACAAAAAAAGAGAACCATTGGATCTTACTCAAAGAGACCTCCCAAGCCACCTCTGAGAAAAGAAATCACAAACCGAAATCTAACTCTGCTTCCTCTAAAGGCACCCTGCACAAGTGCCCTCAACTTTCACAAACAGGCACCATGTGAAACCACACCATCGCCCCCACCAACGTCTGTGTCATACAGCGCTGCAGTCTTATTTTGATGTTTTGGGGTTTGGTTTGGTTTTGGGTGCCGGGGATTAAACCTAGGGCCTCGTGCATGCCGAGTCCCATATCACAGCCGTCTTAATGTCACTGAGGAAGGAATTCAACGCTGCTGTCTTGCCGTGGGCCCATGGAACCTGTGCGATTGGATTCAGGGGGTCCAGGGGCCTGTTTGAGCAACTGCTATTCTTCCCTGGAAGGCAGGTCTCGAGTGTTGAGTAACAGTGTCCTTTACCCTGCAGGGCTGCTCCAACTCTTGAGCAATAGCCCTTTCCCTGGAGGGCTTCCCAGGGTACGGCCCCTCAACCTCTGCCCACCTAATGGTATCAGGCCTTGCAAGTGGGGGTGGGCAGTGGGGGGGGCAGCTCGTTCTCCTGGCCACCGTGTCTGTCTCATCACTTCACAGTCAGATCACAGCCAGAACAGACACAATCCGACCATGGTCTGCCTAAGGTGGGTTCATCTGAAAAGCAAATCCACAGAGCTCCTTACCCAAGCAAAACATGACTTTCCTCAAAGTGCATGGACCAACAACCACAACCAGCGCATCTTTGAATCCCTCTTACTGAACTTCATCTAAATCCTTCATCTAGCTTAGGAGCCATCCATGGGATTTTAAATCTCCTAGTAACCACACGGAAAAACAGGAAAAAGATGCAGATGATATTAGTGGTGAGATATCTCATTTACTCCAATATGTCTTAACATTTTCTTTCGAATGTCATCCACCCAGATTTTTAGGAAGATATGCTCCCCTGGTTTTCACACTCAGCCTGGGGAATCTGGTGCACATTTCACACCCGAAGCACAACGCCATGTGGACCAGACACGAGTCAGTGCTCCATGGCCGCTTATGGCTGGTGGCAGCCATACTGCAGGGAGAGAACCCTTGGGCCCCTGCTGATGATGACAGTGTAGACCAGAACTCTGCTCCAGCCTAGCTGTAATAATCCAGGCTAGCCTGGCTCACTGGCAGACTCTGCGGAACTTGCTCCTACCAGGGATTCTTTCCCACGGCTTTTACAATTCTATCTGGGTGACATGTCAAGAAGTTAAGCCGGCTGGGCCTGGAGTTAACAGATTTTCAAGGAATTGTGTACAACTTATCTTGTCCGTCAGATCTTCTCTCCAGGGCTTGTCCACCATTAAACTAGACCCCCAGGGGTTTCTGGATTTAAAATCTTGTCATCCCACAGCTTGAAAAGGCACCATCTTCCAGACCACATGGAGTTAACCCTATGCTGGCCATGCTACCATGCGGTTGATGACTGGGATCTAACTCAGGATCACACAGAATTATTTTTTCATTAGTCACACACGGTAGAAACTAGACACATTAAATTATCACATACACAAGAATGATCAGCTGAGATTGTATGTGAAGTTTTTTTTGTTTTTTGTTTTGGTAGTGAGGATTGAACATAGGTGCATTCTACATTCTACCTCCAATCTATACCACTAGCCCTATTTTTTTTTTAAAACAGGTCTTACTAGGTTGTAGAGGTTGGCCTCAAACTTGCAATCCTCCTGTCCCAGCCTCTCAAGTACTGAGATTACAGGCATGTACCACCACACCTAGCAAAATTCCCTTTTCTTAGAGAAAGTATTACAGAACAGGAGAGCCCAGGAGGATGTGGGTCCCGCTTTTTCTGTCTTCCTTTCTCATTTTGGAGAACCTTCCCTACTTCTACATACATTAACTTTACTTTGAGAAAGAAAACATGGTTTTTCCCACCCTGCAGGCCCAGGGTGAGGACTTTCAGCCATCCTGAGTTACAGGCCACAGTTGGCAAGGACCTCTAAGTCTTAGCAAAGCCTTGGTCCCTTCACTCTGCTGGAAAACAAACCGCCTTCCACCTGCCTCTTTTGTGTGGGGGTGGGGGGTAAACTGGGGATTGAACTCAGGGGCATTCTACCTCTGAGCTACATCCCCAGTCCTATTTTTTATTCTTTATTTTGAAACAGGGTCTCACTAAGTTGCGGAGTGCCTCACTAGGTAGCTGAGGCTGGTCTCAAACCCAGATCCTCCAGTCTCAGCTTCCCAAATGCTGGGATTACAAGTGTGTGCCACCACGCCCAGCTGCCTGCCTCTTCTGGCTCTTTACTGAAGGCTGCCAGAAGCAGCCAACCCACTCCAACATCCTGAGTTCTTTCTTCCAAATTAAGCTTTGATGGTACACAGGCCGCATCCCTAGGTACAAAAAGTGAGTTTCACCCTCTGCATAATGAAGACCAGAAGCTTCCCAGCCTGGCTCTTGCTCCTCCTTTGACCACACCTGGCCGCCTCCTCTTGTAATCCCACGATCTCGGGAGGATTTCTTACAACAGTTTCTGATCCAAACTCTCGTTCCTCATGCTGAGAATTCGCCTCACTTCTCTGAGCCTTCCTGGGCCTAAGGAAAATGCCTGAGAGTGACAGTCGGCAAATCCCTGTTAAAATGGGTTCGTCCGAATTCTCAAGGGGCACTTCTCTCTCTGGGGAATTCGAATTTTGGAGGGAGGACCCTGAAGGTAGAAACAGTCTCCAAGACTCAAAGGACTTCAGGCCTGAGTCAGGAGGATGGAGGGAGCATGAGAATCTATCTTGGGAGCCAGGGGACCCTGGGCTGGAGCACCGGCTTCATTGCAAAGATACCAACTTAAGTTACCTAAGTCTCAGTCTCCTCATCGGCAAAACTGTAAGTAAAAATGCCTCCTATAATTACGAAGAGTAGATGAAGGATAGAAGGCATCTAACACCATACCCCAAAATGTAGAAGGTACTCCAAAAATGTGGGTATCCCCCTTTTTTGTGTAGTACTGGGGATTGAGCCCAGGGGCATTCTACCTCCAAACTACACTCCCAGACCTTTTTAGTTTTTGTTTTGAAACTGAGTGGGTCTTTCAAGGTTGCTGAGCAGCTTGCTAAATTGCTGAGGCTGGTCTCAGACCTGCAATCCTCCTTTCTCAGCCTCCCAAGTACTGAGATTATAGGCATGCACTACCATATCTGGCTTTTGCATGAGGAAGCTTAAGGTACAAAAGAATGCAGGGCAAATCCACAGGTTTGGAAGTTACTATAAACAGAAGAATTTCCAGGGGAGACCAAATTTTGAGGTATGCTCACAGCAACTTTGTTTCTGTACCAGGGATTGAACCCAGAGGCATTTTACCTCTGAGCTACACTCCCAGCCCTTTTTTCTTATTGTTTGCTTTAAAACAGGGTTTCCCAAGTTGCTAAGCATCTCACTAACCTGCTGAGGCTGCCATTGAACCTGCAATCCTTCTGTCTCAGTCTTTCAAATACTGGAATCACAGGTGTGCACCACTAGGCCTGGCTTCACAGCAACTATTAACCAAAACACATAGGCTCAGTTCGGCTCTGGGCAGGACTGACTCAGGAAAGACCCCTGGCCGAGTGCAAGCAGAACCCCATGGTAGCGAGTTTCATGTAAGTCAGGTACACAGCAGCCTTCAGCACCAGGGTGGGGACCACAGGAACCCCTTCCTTCCCTCCACACTGTGAGCAAGTGC
Organism: Graphiurus murinus; assembly: GCA_004027655.1. Lineage (NCBI taxonomy): Eukaryota > Metazoa > Chordata > Mammalia > Rodentia > Gliridae > Graphiurus > Graphiurus murinus. The sequence goes on from PVLC010005658.1 coordinate 37,929, forward strand.
TTCTCTCTTTGTATTGCATTCAGCCAGACCCCATCCAGATGAGTACAGAATTTGGGTTAGAACCCAGCACTGGCAAGCTAGAAGGCTCGCCAACGCAAATGGAGTTCTTAGAGCTAGGTGACCCCGGGGGGAACAAAAACGTACAGAAAACAGCTCACTCTGGCTCTCCGTTCTGGCTGCCGGCAAGCGAAGGTGCGCGTGGGGCTTTGGAGAAAAGGCCTGGAATGGGCTGAGGCTGGGCTCTGTTCCCAGAGCCCCACAGGGGACAGGGCTGGCTCCCAAACCTAGAAATGCAAAAGGGCTGCTCTCCAACAGGTGGAGGGGTCACCCAACTGAGTAGCCTGGACAGGAACCAAAACCAGGAGCCACCATCCTGCAACCTGGTCCTTGCTACCTACCTCCCCGCCTCCAGGGTCCCTTAGCTGGGTCTCCGAGGCCCTGGGGAGAGGAGCGAGGGACGGCGAGCACGCAGAGGGAGGAAGGAAGGAGGCGGCTCTTCTTGGCGAGCTGATGGGTGTGAGTGGTGAGCGTTAATTAAAAAGTCATCTGGGAACAATGGCCTTTTCATATTTGGAGCCTGTTCTGCACAAAGCCCGGCTTGTTCTGGGGAGAGGACTCTGCTTTCCGTTTTTTTTTTTTTTTTTCTTCTCCTTCTTCTTCTTCTTACTCATTTCCTAGGGCTGTGGCCATGCCTGGCACCCAGCTCAGCCCACGGAGGATCCCTTAACCAGAGGACGTGCCAGGCGGTCTCCTCCCTGCCTCCGTAAGCGGTAGCATTCAGACACCAAAAGGGGCCACTACAGGAAGCGTCTCTGCTTCGACCCAGTGCTCCCACGGGGCTCCTGGGTGTTTCCCCAAGTAGCTGCCTAAGCCACAGAAACACACACTGGACATTTTCATCGGCCAAACGCCCATTTCCCTCTCAAATCCTGCCAGACGTGCCACACCCAACAGGCGCTGGGCGGGGAGTCATGGGTCTGACAGACCGGCCAGCGGACACTTCAGGGCCTAACTGGAAAAGGACAGTGGGCAGATGTCCTATGACGAGGCCCTCTCCGCCCTCTGAACCATGCCCGGGGTCATCTCCTCACTCAGTCCTTACAACCCCTGGCGGCAAGCCTCTAAGTGCCCCTCAATCCATCTCCTGACTCGTTCCCATCCTGTGTAATCCCCTCCTCTTGAGCATGAGCTGTATGTGCACCGTGACTGGCTTCTAACCAATGGTATACCAAGCAAAAGGGGCGGGATGCCACTTCTGAGAGCAGGTTACAAAGAGACCAAAGAGACGGTGGTTTCTGTCTTCTGCACTTTCTCTCCTTCTGCTGAATGCAAGCCGAATGCCACAGCATGGGCTGCTCTGTGGAGTGGCACACGTGGACAAAACTGAGGGCAGCCCCCAAAGGAACAGAAGCTCTCCATCCGAGAGCCCCAAGGAACCCAATCCTGTCAACAGCCAGGTGGGTGAGCTCACACTCAGGTCCCTCCCAGACAGAGCCTTCAGATGAGACCACAGCCCCGGCCAGCACGCTGCATCCTTATATAAGCTTAATGCAGGGGACCCTGCTAAGTCCCAGCCTGCTTCCCGGGACCACAGAAACCATGAGATGATAACTTTGTTGAAGCCACTGAACTTTGGACTCCTCTGTGAACTTATCTACAGGTAACTGAAATGCCCCTCCATTTTTTAGGAACAAAGAGACAAAGCTGTGGCCAATGCATAGCAGCGTCAGCATTCTCGATTAGACCAGACAGACCCCTGACAGCCACTTTCTCCTCCCATTTTGACCCATCAAGTTACAAAGCAACAAAATGTACTGCACCTCTACATCCTCCTAGGTGACACAAAGAAAACTAAAACTCACACCTTAAAATAAAGACACACCAAGCCGGGCGTGGTGGAGCACACCTGTAACCCTAATACCTGGGAGACAGAGACAGGAGGATAGCGAGTTCAAGGTCAGCTTCAGCAACTTAGCAAGACTCTGTTTCAAAAAGAAAAAAGTTGGCATGGTGGTGCATGCTTGCAATCCCAGTACTTGGGATTCTGAGACAGGAGGATCACAGGTTAGGTTTGAGGCCAGTCTCAGCAACTTAGTGAGATCTTGTTTTTTAAAAAAAAAAAAAGGTGGGGGGGGGGGAGATTGGGGCTGAAAGAAGAGAGGCTGAGATAGGTGAATAGCAAATTTGAGACCAACCTGGGCAACTCAGCAAGACTCTGTCTCAAAATAAAAAATAATAATAATAATAATAAAGTCTGGGGATATAGCTCAGTGGTAGCATGCCTCTGGGTTTAATCCCTAGTACCAAGAAAAGAAAAAGAATAAGAGAAAAGAAAAAGAAATTGCGACCCAGTTATAAAGTAGCAAAAATGGAATCTGCACCCCAGCCACGACGGCACTTGCTTCTTTCAGAACCTAGGAATCTTTAGTCCAAACATGCTGTACACACTTCTGATCCTCTGGCAGGAAAACCCCACCAGTAACTTACCCTCACCTTCCCTCTTAGTGCATCAAGATTCACGTTAGTGGCAGCTGACTCCTCACTCCAGACACGCCCTCTCCAACTAGGCAACTTCTCCTATACCTGTCCCCCTAAGTTTATTCACACAGTGGTTAACATGAAAATTACAGGGGGAGGAAGAAATCCTTGTTTTCACAACAGCATATCCCCTATCCAACCTTTTTTTTTTTTTTTTTTTTTTTTTTTTTTTGTACAAGGGATTAAGGGATTGAACTCAGCAGATTCTATCTCTGAGCTCCACCCCAGCCCAATTTTTTTATCCCCCCCCCATACTGGGGATGGAACCTAGGGGCATTCTACCTCCGAGCTACAGCCCCAGCCCTATTTTTTATTCTTTATTTTGAAACAGGGTCTCACTAAGTTGCGGAGGGCTCATAAGTTGCTGAGGCTAGCTGGAAACCTGCGATCCTCCTGTCTCAGCCTCCCAAGTACTGGGATTACAAGCGTGCGCCACCACACCCAGCTTCCATCCAGCTTATTCTGAGACTGAAAGTTTACTCCGAAATTCCATGACACACCAGTGTTTTGACTCTCCAAAACACTTCCAGGCGCAACCACAGACTGGCACTATTCAAGTGATTCCACAACCTTGCTAACTTTTTTTTTTAGGTACTGAGAAATTGAACCCAGGGTCATTCTACCTCTGAACTACACCCCCAGACCAATTATATTTTTCATATATATATATATATATATATACACACACATATGTGTGTGTATATATATATATATATATTTTATATATACATGTATATATATGTGTGTGTATATATATATATATATTTTATATTTTTATATAAGGTCTCGCTAAGTTGCTGAGGCTGTCCTCAAATCTGCGATCCTCCTGTCTCAGCCTCTCAGGTAACTAGGATTACAGGAGTTTGCCACCAAGCCCCTTCTCTTGCTAACTTTTAATATATATTTTCCTTATTATAATAGTAATACATAGTTACTACTCAAGAGTTTGGAAAACAAAGTATTACAAGCAGCTTGTATTTCTACCACCTGGAAATAACCACTCTGTACATACTCTGTTAGATGTGTTGTAATCTTTAGCCTCTTCTAATACGCATATTTTTTTAATTAAAGTCCTATGGTATACCCAGCCTCCTTCCACTTAATATACATTCTATTTTCCCACATTCATAACCATGAGGCAGGAGTTTTAAATAGTCACAAAAGAATCTTTCATGTGGATGCACCACCATTTAAATCAATCCCTGTGAGATTTTTAGGTGGTTTCCATTTTTTACTGTTACAAACATCTGTAATGAAATCTTTATACATTCCTTTTGCACAACTCCCATGTTTTCCTTATTGCAAATGGAGTTGCTGGGTCACTAGTCCTGTTCAAGATATTAAGGATAAGATAGTGCAAAATCACAACGAAGATCTCTGCCCTTATAAAGCTTATATTTTTAGCAGGGAAAACAATCCAGGATAACAAATGTTAAAGTCACATAATTTCCCAGGTGATATGTGATAGGTTCAAAAATGAAAAAGTCAAATAAAGTAAGGAGAGTCAAGAATTCATAGTGGGACAAGCTACAAATTTAAATAAACATTATTTTAAAGCTTTTTGACACACATCACCAAACTACCCTCCACACAGGGCATACCAATTTTTCTACCTACTCTCTAGAATAGGGTATTTGCTTTATATATTAAAAATCTTCATTAAGAACTATAGAAAAAGCCAAGCATGGTGGCACACACTTATAATCCTAGTACTTGGGAGGCTGAGATAGGAGGATGGCGGGTTCCCGGTCAGCCTCAGCTACTTAGTGAGGCCCTTTGCAACTTAGTGAGACCCTGTTTCAAAATAAAGAATAAAATAGGGTTGAGGGTATAGCTCTGAGGTAGAATATCCCTGGGTTCCATCCCCAGTACCATACCAAAAAAAAAAAAAAAAAAACCTATAAAAAAGCTCAATCTTACTAATAATCAAATAAGTCAAAATGAGATAGCATTTAGGAGGCTGAGACCAGAGGATCCGGGTTCCTGGCCAGCCTCAGCTACCTAATGAAGCCCTCCACAATTTAGGGAGACCCTGTTTCAAAATAAAGAATAAAAAGTAGGGCTGGAAGTATAGTTCGGAGGTAGAATGCCCCTGAGTTCAAAGTTCAATCCTCAGTACTGCAAAAAAAAAAAAAAAAAAAAAAAAAAAAAAACAGAGAGAGATACATTAATCATTTGGCTCTTCAAACGAAAAGCCTGAATTTTTTTTTCCTATGAGTTGCCCATTTGTGTTCTTGGCCCATTTTCTACTATCTTTATCCATCATTGATTTTTCAGAGCTCTTTATATATTAAGGATATTTAGGACAAACTGTCAAGTACATGTGCAATAAACATCTTTTCCTAGTTTGTCATATACCTTTAAATTTTTCTATTAATATTCACATGCAGAATTAAGTGCAGTAAATCAATCTTTTCTATTACTGTATCTTCATTAAAAGTCATAGGCCTAATACCCCTCCCTTTTGCATATTCAGATGAATATTAACCTGTATTTTCTTCTAGCTCTTTTATAATTTTACTTTTACCCTGCCAACTCATTTAGAATTTATGATAATATATGCTTTGAGGATGGTTTTTAATATTTCCCCATCCTGTTATCTAAAACTTATATCCATTTGTTGCATGATTATGTAATATACAATATTACACAATACCAGAGACAGCAAAGTACAGTGATAGAGACCACTGACTCCCTCCCCTAAGGGTACTCTACCACTGAGCTGCACCCCCGGTCTTTTTCATTTTTATTTTGAGACAGGATCTCACTAAGTTGCCCAGGCTGGCCTCAAACATGAAATCCTGCCTCAGTCTCCTACATCACTGGGATGACAGGTGTACCCAGCTAAGACCACTGGCATTTGTGTCAGTTAGATTTGTGTTTGAGTCTGGGCTACTGGAAAAGTTACTTAAACTTTCTGAACCTTAGTTTCACCAACTGTCAATGAACTATTTAAAGTGTCTCCTGTGCACAATTAACTCTTATGAGGATTAAACGAGGTAAGTTCATGTAAAAGTATTTAGCATAATGCTTGGCACTCAGACCTACTGAAAAATGTGAGCTGTTAATCTAATTCCTCTCACTTATTTGAAATGCTACCTTTACCAGACACACTCCTATTTGACTGCATTCTACTGAGTGGTCTCTGTATTTTCTAACCAGTGTTTTCCAGTTGATGGGAAAGCTACTTTTTATTTATTTATTTTACTTTGTAACTCAACTCCTCACTTAATTAAATTTGAATGTATGTTGGATATTTTAGGAGGACAGTAACAGCTGCAAATAATTTTGTTTCTTTTCAGCCATTATGTGACTTTGGTTTGCACATTCTGGCCAATCCGATAAGGCAGGAAAAAGAAATGAGTGTGCGGGGCAGTGTTTGTTTTGTCCTCAATTTTATAATGCTGCCTCTCACTGTTGAGTCTGATTTCTTCATCGGGTAAATGCAATCTCTTTATAACTTAATTTTTTAAAATTCTAAACAAACTAGTAATAAAGACAGAAAATACCAGATGCCTTTATTAATACATCTTAGGTTTTTCTTCTCCGCTCTACTTACATGATTATTTCAAGAGAAGACATTTTAATACTAAGCCCTTCTTACATTTCTGGGATAAACCCTATGTGGTTAAGATTCTTTTGAAATACTGCTGAATTTAATCTGTGACTATTTCATCTGGCATTTCTGCATCTATACTCATGCTGGAGCTCAGTCTTGAGCATTCTTCCCCCACCCCATCATGTTTGTAACAGTGTTGCTTCCCAGTGCTAGCTTTGTAAAATCGATTGGAATATTTTCTCTCTTTTATCAAGCTCTATAAAAATTTATTTAGCACGCAATTATTTTGCCCTCCAAAATTGAAAGGAACTCACCCATTAGACTTACTGCATCCTGAATTCTTTGGGGGAGAAGTGTGTGTGCATGTGTGTGTGTGTGTGTGTGTGCCTATGCGTGTGAGAGACCTGGGATTGAACCCAGTTTCACACAGGAAGTAGTGTTGTTGTTGTTGTTGTTGTTGTTAATGTTCAGCTTCTTCCCTACTTCCTGATTTGAAGTTCCAAATGTCTGAAGTAAAACATTCATATGCCTGAGGTTCTCAAAGTTGTTGTATTTTAAGTTACCACATTTTATGTTCCAAAATAATTATTTCAAATAGAACATACTTTGTTACTCTTTTTCCATCATATCAACTTATTTTTAGTTTTGAATAGTTGGGCTTTCTCTTTTCTTAATTAGACATGGTAGGGCTTTGGCCTATTTGATTTTTTTTTTTTTTTTCAAATAAATCACTCTTAGATTTATCAGTTCAATGCTTTTGCCTCTTTTTTCTCATTCATATCACTTGTACCTTATAACTCTTTTCTTGAGCTAAGTTCGTGTTAATCTTTCTAAATTTGAGTTGAACACTTAATTCACTTATTTTCACTTTCTCTTATTTAATGATGAAAAGACTTAAAGCTACAAACATGTCCCTAAATATAACTTTGGCAATAACCCATACATTTAGAGATACAGTCTTCAGCATTTCTTCATGATACTGTAACAGTAATTTCATTTCCTCTTTGACCCAAGTGTGATTCCAAAGAATTTTTTTAATTTTCAAGTAACTGGACTTCATTAACATGTTTAAAATTAAGGATTCTTTCTCTGAAAGAAGATGAGAAAAAATCTAGCAAAGAAAAAAAGAACCTTAGACATTTAAGTAGTATTTCCTATTTAAGTAATAAATGACTCATTTAATGCTGTGATGTGTGTATCCCTTAGATAAGTGATTTGATGGGACATTCTGGGGAGAAGAGAGATTGAGAAACCAGCAACCCGGGGGAGAGGGGGAGGAAGTTCCTTCTGTACCTTCTGAAAATTTTATCATGGGCACATATTGCCTCTTTAAAAATTAATTTAAAAAGCAAAGCTATCTCCCAACGAATAGAATAAAACCATCCCAGATATGCTATCTAAGTACATAATCAAGTAAATTTCCATACTTTCTTTGATGAAGTTTAGAAATCAGCTGCATTGAGCAAGACTTGGCCCCAAGATGATTCCATCTGCGGCCTGAGAAGGGAGGAGGGGAAGCAAAAATTATCTCTAATTCTGTAACCTCCACGTTCAGAAGAATTAAGAGCTTTAAGGAAAAGAAATAATTTTTTTTAAGTTTAACTGGGTTGCATCCAGGCTGCCATTTTGAAACCTGAAATTCATAAAGGGACAGCTGAGATGATGGTATAATTCTCAGTTTCTCACCCTTGTCCCTGAGCCCTTCCCATTTTGCAAATGACATGTTGTGAATCTTGGTTGCTGCCGGCTTCTCCATTGTTACTTACAATGAATTTCAATCCCAAATTAATTGAATTAAGTTGTGATTATAAGTGTTATACAACACCAACTCCCTTCCTTCCCACAAACTTTCTGATGTCAAGTAAAAAAAAAAAAAAAAAAAAGAAACAAAGAAAAAATAGAGTCCATAAATCAGTTTTCCAATTTATGCTGAAGAAATCTGTTTCCTACTTTCTAATTTCTGCAACTGGGAAATTCTCTATATTATGTTACCCTATAATGAAGGATGCCAGTAAACAGAAATCCACACGCCTGCACACACAACAGATTACATTGTACATAATTGCAAACACTACCAAGTTATGTACTCTTGGGAGTATTATTAGTGAGATGTGGTTATTTAATGCCTCATCTATTTAAAAAAAAATTCATTCCATATGGATGAAAAATGAGTACGCTAGCATGAATATGGGAAAAATAGAAAATGTAATCATATATTACTTAAAATCTATAACATTTTATGCAATGATAAGGAAGTAATACCAAAGCATAAGGATTCATCAGAACATCTCAAAATGCAAAAGCATCAACTCACCCCTGCTACCAAAATCTCCACCCCCAACCCTGGGTTGGAGAAGACAAGCAGTCAGTTAGGGCATTATACCTTACTTGATTTTTAAAAAAAACAAACTTTTATTTTCTACTTTTTGTTTGGAAAAAGGGTTGCACCAGGTTGCTAAGAGTCTCCCTATGTTGCTGAGGCTGTCCTTAAACCTGAGTTCTTCCAGTCTCAGCCTCCTACAGGCATGCCACGCCCAGTTTGATATAAGAAACTTTTAAAGGCACCCCACTCCTGGGGGCTTCCATTCACACTAGAACACACTCATGGAGCCAGACCCTGTGCAAAGGAAGTACTGGGCTCAAAGCAAGGGCCTTTGACAGCTCAGAGGCCACAGGGCCCAGGACAAGCCACCCAGCAGACACTTTCAGAGCCTGGCAAAAGAATGCCCAGCTCTGGAAAAGGAAACTGCCCCACTGCTGTCACCCACGTGCCCAGTGAAGTGCAAGCTGTAGCACAGTCTCCGTTCAGCTCCTCTGCCTTGTGAGCACAGGAGGGTTAGCAGCTGCTGCTTCGGCTAAAACAAAAGATGGAGGACAGGAAAACCAAGTGCCCCTTTGGCTGTTCCCCAGCAAAGGGGAAGTGGGAAAGGGCAGAGGGGAGAGCAGACCGGCTGCACTAATCCCTTCTTGTCCAGCAGTAATTAATAGTATAATCTACGTTTCAGATGCATTAAAGCAAAAATGTTGCATTATCAGAGCACTGGGCACACAGCCCCGGGGCAGAGCCTCCCTCCCCTGCTGATCTGCGGGACCAGGTGACCTCATCTCAGCCTCCTCCTCTCCCGGGAGCTGACTCTAGACACCTCATAAAAGGACTGAGCTGGCAGCCAGAAGTCTCCAGTCTGCCCGATACGCTGTGCCTGTCTTCGGAGACCACGCCTTCTATGGCCAGGAGTCCGGCACACTGGCTCTCCTCAAAATAAGGAGCCACTCCAAGTTCCTCTCTGGCTAACGCTGAACGTGTTAATATCACACATCCCCAGGTCGATTTTTATGATTTAAGCTAAACCCACCCCTCCCCGCAAAAACACTGGGATCATAAATGCATGTACAATTAAGATGCCCTTCCTGTTGGGCGTGGTGGTGCACGCCTGTAATCCAGGTACTTGTGAGGCTCAGACAGGAGGATTGCAGGTTTGAAGCCAGTCTCCGAAATTTAGAGAGGCTCTCAGCAACTTAGCTAGGTTCTGTTTCGAAAAAAAAAAAAAAAAAAAAAAAAAAATAGGCCTGAGGGTGTAACTTGGAGGTAGAATGCCTCTGGGTTCGACCCCAGCACAACCATAACAACAAAAAGCTGCCCTTCCTAAACCTGGGTTAGTAGGACACCTCTTTTTTTTTGGTGCTATTTGAGTGTTTCACACAAATTCTGGAGCACCGAGTAAGTGTCTGTATAGGACCAGAAGTTGGTTGCTGCTCCCCAGCCCTACCAAAGCAGCCTCTCCACTACTGAAATACTATCTCTAGAGGAAGGCGTGCTATTTGTTCATCAAGCACAAAACACATGCGTGCTAAATATTACAGTGAAATGTCAGAGCCACTTAAAACCAGAGGCATCTGCTCCGCGACGTTTTGCAGCCACTGCTGCCTGGGAGCCTTGTCTCAGTTCTCCGACACTGAAGCATAAATACGAATATCTCACGATAGGTGGAGAGCCTGGAATTCCCTCCCATTCGACTCCGTGGTGTGTGTGGGTTACCCGCTCAGCTCAACCTCCGCACTGTGATGGGACCCCAAGCCCATGGCTGAAACCCGGTGGTGGCTGGCCATGTGCCAGGGCAACAATTTGCCTTCATCCCCAAAGTCCCCCTAGGAACTTGGTTGAAACCACTTACTTTTTTTTTTTTTTTTTTTTTTTTTGGTACTGGGGATTGAACCCAGGGGGATTTTATTTTTTACTGTGAAGTAGGGTCTCACGAAGTTGCTGAGGGTCTCCCTAAGCTGCTCAGGCTGTGATCCTCCTGTCTCAGGCTCCCAAGTACTGGGATTATAGGCATGCACCACCACATCTTAATCTTGGCAACGGGATAGAAATAGAAAGAATCTGATAAAAATTAATTTTCACCTTGAGTTTTAAGGTCTTGGCATGAGTGATATAATCTAGGCACCAATTACCTATGCTCGTTTCAAAATTGTGCCTTTAAGATTCTTGGCTAGAGGGCTAGAGGGCTGGGGTGTCGCTCAGTGGTAGAAAGTGTACTGGGCATGCATGAAGCCCCAGGTTCAATTCCTCGCAAACCAAAAAAAAAAAAAAAAAAAAAAAAAAAGTCCTTACCTAAAATTTAACACATTCTTTCATAATGTTATTTCATTTAATAACTCTAAATTTAATCCAAAAATGGCAACTGATTTAGCTCTAATAATATCAAAAGCTGGCCAAAGAATTGAACTGCCATTTGCAGAATCACTCCTAGTTGAAAACAAGTCCAGAATTCTAAAAACACATCTCCATTCTATGAACCCACTTCCCTCAGAACTTCTTGCTCCCCAGAGGCCACTGTCCAGCAACTAGACCTGCCACCTGGGCATGTCACCTGGGGAATCTGACACTATGCTACAGACCTGCCACTCCCCTGTGGGGACAGCTCCTGAGCCAACAAGCTACATAAGGAGGGCAGAGAAGAAGGCACCACATCCTGCCATCACAGGCTACCTGCCTGCCTGTGTCCTTCCACTGACCTCTAACATGCTATGTCAGTCTCTGCTGAGCCTTTGCTTGCATCTACAACTCCCAGACTCTTCCGCTACAGGTGAGACACAGGTGAAAACCCTTTATAAACACTCTCTTCTCCCTCCCCAGTACTAATTAAGGCTCCACCTAGATGCCACTGAACAATGTCACATTATTTGGGGAGGGGGAAAGTTTATCTCAAAGCCTCCTCCTCCATTCCCAAGGAAATGGGCTTTGCTGGGACAGGTGCTCAGAGCCATAGGAGGTTCCACTACATCATCTACTGTGGCTTCACCCTTCAGAACCACCTAACCCCAGGTCCATGTGGGGTTTTCTTCTCTACTAGCTGCACCGATCTCTGCACAGGCCCCCCATAGTGGGCTAACCACAGTCCACCACCTACTGTGGAACCTTGTATGGCAAAGAAGATTTTGCAGACAGGATCCAATTAAAGATCTCAAGATAGGGGGGATTCTCCTGGACTATCCAGGTGAGCCTGAGGTAATCACAAGAGTCCTTGTGACTAAAACCAAGGATAAAGGAGAAGGTAGAGTCAGACAGAAGGAGATGCCACGATGATGGACTGAGACATGGATTCCTTCTTAGAGCTTCTAGAAGGATTCAGGTCTGCCAACATCTTGACTTTAGCCCAGTGAAATTTTGGATTTCGGGGCTCCAATTATAGGACAGTTTGTGTTGTTTTAAGTCAACAAGTTTGTGATAATTTGTTATAGCATCAAATGAAAACTGATACTAGCCTTCTAGAGAAAGGGGGATTGTGACAGTGAACACACAGAAGCAGGGATGTCCCTGAATTTCAAGATGATTCAACCTCTTTAGGGTCTATACAACCTCTCTCCGGCCTTTAAGAGCCAGCTGAATCCCTTCTTTCCCCATCACCAAAAAACGAGATTAAAAGTCCTGATGTCTTAAGCAAAGACCAAATGTCGCACTCAGTAGAGAATCTTAGCATCAGTTAAGAAAAATTCCCATACTAGCTTACTACATCCAAGATTCTTAAGTATCCAAACAATCAAAACAAAGTAGCTAAATAAAGAAGGTGTGTGCTTCGTTTTTATTTTACCTAATAGGAGATCCCAAGCTTACACACACACACACACACCCCAGGAAGAATTCCTGGGTCCATGGTTCCTTTTATCAAATGGGCAGAAACCAGGCCAAGCCAGCCTTGCCCAACACATCTCACAGGGGGGCCGGCCTGCAGCCTCACCGTGATGCCAGGCAGCCAGCCTGAAGAACTGGAAAGCCAGGGCCCGTGCCCGCTGGGCTCCTGAAGACAAAGAGAGGAGGCGGCCTGGGAAGGCGATGGCATGCTGCCCGCCTCAGTGGTAGCCTGGGGCCATTGGATCTCGCCCTCTCCCCAGCACCTGAGAAGTGTGAGCCAGGCGGCCAACCACATCAGAAGCTGGCTGCTGGCCGGCCCCAGTTGCCCAACACCTCCGGAGGAGTCAGCTTTCCAGGACTGGATCTTACACACCACGCAGGTCCAGGCCACTGTGGACCAAATGGAGACGCGGCGCCTTGGAGCCCAGCCCACACAAAGACCGCCCAGACAGACAGACAGACAGACAGACAATGCCCTGCTACAGAGTATTAATTGCCTCTGTGCAAAGATGATTCTTCTCGCTCATTATGCAAAGGAGGATCTCATTCCTACGCCCAGTCTGCTGGGCTCCATTTCAGTCATGGGTGAGACCATCTACCTGCTTCATCTCATACCCATCCATACTTGCTCTCCATTCATTCCCCCAATTCTACCAGTTGCTGACACTTCCCTGGCCTTTATGTTAACAATTAACAAAAACTATTATCCTAGCAATTAACGTGAAGTACTGCATTATGGCTTTTAGGATCGAGGTGACCAGGACTAATCAATAGGACTTAAACATTTAATTTTTGTGTATTTACACAAGGTGCTACTTTAAAAAAAAAAAAAAAACACAAAACCCATTAACCACCTTCCACAAACAGCTTTCATTCGTCCCCTTATGTGTAAAAGATATGACCTTGAATATGTATGTTTATTTATTATTTATTTATATTTTTGGTACTGGGGACTGAACTAAGGGGTGTTCTACCTCTGAGCTGGACCCCCCAGCCCTATTTTATTTTCTATTTGGAAACAGGGTCTCGCTAAGTTGTCAAGGCTGCCCTTAAGTCTGTGATCCTCCTGTCTCAGCCTCCCAAGTACTGGGATTACAAGCGTGGGCCATTGTGCCCAGCCTGACTTCGAATATTGAAAGCCCAGGAGAAGGCTAATTCTGTCAAGCTTGGCATCTAGTTTGCCCTGATTCGAAGTCCTTACGCTACTTCTCTAGTTTCTCTTTACCTCTTGCTTCTTCTGATTCCCCCCACCCCCGGTAAACCAGCCACAGAAACAGAATCTCATCTTCATTAGGTTCCACCATATGACTAATTTATGGCTTTCTTTTCGAACCCTTGCAGGGGAGCTAACTCCAGTAATTTCCTCCTCCTCTCTACGAATGTCCACCAACAGCCACTGTAACCTCTGGGTGAACTGAGAATGTTCTCCACGCCTCCCACAGATGTGGAATCACACCTTGGGAAGAGCAAGCTGGCTCTGGGGCAGAGTCTCCCCACCATAGTGTAAGTGCATGTGGGACCCCACCCAAGTTCAGGTGTAGATCCCTAAAGAGTTAAATGGCCACTCCTCATGCTTTATTCCCAGGAGCAAACAAAAGAACAAACAAAACAAAAAAACAGAGGGATATTAAAGGCTGGGCCAGCAATTAGAAAGTGACCCCAGGCTATGATTTAGGTTCTTACACACTTGGATTAAGGGGTTAGGGTCTTGTTTTGGAGTATGGGAAGAAATCCCAGGAAATATCCTCCACTGGCAGAGGAGGAGGAATACTTGAAAACAGTATCTAAAAGTGCTCCAAGTTTTTGCCATCAAAGCTTTGCCAACACAGTTCTCTACCCCACTTCCCTGGGCTCCTCACCAGCGCCTTGGCTACCTTTGCAGCTAAATAATGCCTCCTCTTATCCCGTGACTGTGCCTTCAAGATCCTTAGAACCACCTATCAGGTGACTTCAGCTTCAGCAAGCTAGACAGCACCCACCCTCACTAAGAGCTTTTCCAGCTCAGCGCCCTACAGTCAGAGCCCGTCCAGGGAACTGTCCACCCGTGCATTGACATATCTGAGTGGCTGCAAGGTGTCCAAACCTGTCCTTTGGGCTATGGAAAAGGATGAGCAGTAACAGGCTGAGATCCTTGCTACCTGCACCCAACTTGCACCCTGGTGCGCTCAGCCTCTACCCTGCCTGGCCCCACCCCTAGTTCTCCAGTTCCTCTTGCAACCCCACTGATTTCCTCTTTCCTGAGAAGGATTTTCTGATTTTAGATGAAAAAAAATTTTTTTCTTCTTTTTGGTGGGGGAATGAAGAAGAGATCTATGGCTTCATGATTTATGTATGTGTGTTGTGCTTTGTTTTGTGGTCCTGGGGATTGAACCCAGAGGTACTCTATCTCCAGGCTACACCCCCAGCCCTTTTTATTCATTTACTTTTATTTCAGAATAGGGTCTCACTAAGTTGCTGAGGCTGGTCTCAAACTTGTGACCCTCCTGTCTCAGCCTCCCAAGTACTGCGATTACAAGTGTGCACGACTGCACCAGGCTCTATGGTTTTAAACTTACTTTAAAAATTAACTCTAGACAATTTTCTTTAATTGACACTTCAGGGGAATTCTGCACTAAATCAACCGTGTTTGCTTGTGTGTTGTCATATTTTCTCTGCCTTGAGAGGCTTAACTCTTTTTCCCTTGAAGACTGAAGCCAGACAGGTGCAGCGGCACATGTCTGTAATTCCAGCTACCAGGGAGGCAAAAGCAGGAGGATTCCAAGGTCAAGGCCAGCCTAGGCAACTTAACAAGACTCTGTCATAAATAAATAAATAAATAAATAAATAAATATAAACAAATAAAGAAATAAATATAATTAAATGCTAGGGATGTAGCTCAGTGCTGGAGCACCTCTAGGTTCAATCCCTAGTACCAAACAAAAACAACAACAACAAAAAAAGAACTGAAGCCAAGCTTCATCATGTCTAAAGACTGAAATCTGTTGTCTAGTAATCTCTCCAGGTCTCGGCCCACCATGATTTTATTCTGAAAGCTCCAGTTCCCAATCAAAGGTTATCTTGCCTGGCCAACCCCAAAAGAACTCACTATATAGCTTTACTTACACCTCAGTACTGGTGCTAAAGCTTCCAGTCTCACTGAGATTTTTTTTTTTCTTTGTACTGGGGATAGAACCCAAGGGCATTCTATGTCTGAGCTATACCCCACCCCCTAGCCCTTTTTCTTTTCAATTTTAAAACAGGGTCTCCCTAAGTTGTCTTGCTAAAGTGCTGAGGCTGTTCTTGAACCTATGATCCTCCTGTCTCAGCCTCCCAAGTACTAGGATTACAGGCATGCACCACCATGCCCGGCTCCAGTGGAGGCTCTGACCTAACCCACTAAGAACATGTGACCACTGTGCTTGATCTTTGCATCTCCCCTGGTGTGTCCTTCCAAGAGTCCTTCAAGCTGTCTTGAATTTGAGAATAAAAAAGCAAAACATTTGGGCAACTTTTCGCTGGCCTCAGAGTCAGAGATGGGATTAAAGGCACTCACTTGTGACTGCAAAGCTTTCCCGCCAAGGAGGCGAGGACACTAACACTGTTGAAGCTGCAAACAGCCAGCGAACGCCAGCTTCGCTCCCCTCTTTTACACACTCAGGAAAATGGCCCTTGGGCACAACTTTAAGCCCAGAGAGGCCTCCAAATCTTACAACAGTATTGGCATGGGTGTGTGTGGGTGAGTGTGTATCTGTGCCCATGGGTATAAAGAATACACAGTTTACCAGCCACTACAACCCTCCTGCCTGGCTGAACGTACCCTTCTTTACCACCAGTAAGAAAAATAAGAGCGCCCACTGGGGACCCTACCTGAGCCCCCCCCCCATGCCATCCCTGTGGCATCCAGGGGATAACGCTCTGCCTGTCCAAACCTCCTGCCTACTGGGTGACACTGCTCCACACCGACTGCATTTGCACCCTCAAATGAGCCTTCTTCCTTACATAGACCTTCCTGCTCCAAAGGGCATGAACCTGGAATCTGAATCATCATTATACACAGGAAACAACTTTTCCATCCAAAACTTGAGCCAGATCCTAGAGAGATTTCGTTCCACTTGTATCATATAAAGTGTTCAGGGTGCACTCCCCTCCCCCACCCCTTTCTCTACAGCCTTTTCGAGAGCTCTTCTTCCATCTACCCACAACTGGGATAGTTTATTTGTTTAGCCCATTGGTAAGAAAAATGAGAGCTGTCTGACATTCCTGGCAGGGAATAAGCACTTTAAAAAAAAAATGTATATTCCAGCTCTGCCTGGGTCGGTACTGAGCACTTTAACCTTTCAAAAGGGCCTCGCAGACATTCCATGGAGATGGGCTATCACCATTCCTTATCATTGCTGAAAGACAAAATCCACTCTACCCTGCAACTTCCCACATAGATCCTCCACATTCTTGGTCTGAGAGCAGTGAGTATAAGAAAAGGAGAAAGACCAGGAATGTGGGAGGGGTACCAACACCAGAGAGAAGCACCAACAAGCATCTGACTCCAATTACTCTACAGAGGCACCACGACGTCCGATTTAAATTTTTTATTGTTGCTGTTTAATACATGCAATTAACCACAGAAAGAAACAGCATTGGCCGAGGACTCCTTAAGTGGTGACAACCAAATCACAGAGCACATCAGAGGACAGCTGGCCAGGCGTGGTGGCTCATACCTGTAATCCCAGTACTCGGGAGGCTGATACAGGAGGATCTCAGGTTGGTTTGAGGCCAGCCTCAGCAATACAGCAAGACTCTCAGCAACCTAAGAAGACCTGTTTACAAACAAACAAAAATAGTAATAATAAGCCGGGTGGTGGCGCACGCTTGTAATCCCAGCATTTGGGAGGCTGAGACCGGAGGATCCGGGTTTTCTGCCAGCCTCAGCTACCTAGTGAGGCACTCCACAACTTAGTGAGACCCTGTTTCAAAATAAAGAATAAAAAATAGGGCTGGGGGTGTAGCTCGGAGGTAGAATGCCCCTGAGTTCAATCCCCAGTACACACACACACACACAAAATAAGTAATAATAAAAGAGGCTGGGGGTGTGGCTCAGAGGCAGAATGCCCCTGGGTTCAATCCCCAATACAAAAAAAAAAAAAAAGACTGCCCAAGGAAACCATAAAGAGGACTAACATGGACATCATTCTACCAAAGAATAAAGACAGTTCTGATTTCTTACAAGTAGTTTTAAAACAAAAGGTTTCTGTCTTAAATTCCAAAAGGAAAACATCCCCCACACAAAGTATAAAGACCAAGAATGGCCGAACCCTACGGGGCAGCTTCTGAAATACACAGAAATGGGAAACTGGGGACCCCCGGGGCCAACCGCTGTGTAATCGGCTGCTGCGGCCAGACTCACAGTGTTGACTTTGGCAGAGCTGGACCGTGACTCCACAATCGAGTCATCGAAACTGCAACCGAGTCAAACCTCGATCAGCTCAGACCTTCAGCACCCAGGCCTCCTCAACTATTCTTCCATGCCCTGTATCTTCCTGACAATTTTCCCATTCTAATATGTATTGGTTTTCGGATGCAGTCAGGGAGTTACAGGTGTGGCCCTGGGTCCCTTTCTGTCTCATCCCATTCAAAGTCAGATCAAATGGAGGAAATATACAGCAGAACATCTCCCTACCACCCGCCCCCACCCACCCCGACACCCTTCCATAACAGTGGCCCTGCCTGTGTGTTCAGATTCAAACTCAGAGTTGAACCAACTGCTACGTAATCCCGCTAAGACACTGTGCCTCTGGGTTTTTCTCATCTAGAAAATGAGACGTGTCCTCATCGCAAATGCCCCACAGAACAACTGCGAGGATTAGTGGGAAGGGCACAGGCCAGAGTTTTGAAAAATGAACCCTCTTGCATTACTTCTCTGTTTTCTGCAGATGGACTTGGCACGTTTCCCTGCTACTCAGAATGAAATGGTTAAATCTGTAAGTAGCTCAGAGGCCTACAGAGCGACACCAAAGGGACTTGCAGCTCAGTAAAAGGAAAGACAGGTGGACCTGAGCTTGGTCACAAAGACCTAATCAAGGGTGTGGGGCCATGTGGTCCAGGGAGAGGGCCAGCCTGACCAAGGTCACTGAGCCCCAGTCCTCCCTGTCAATCAATCTGAAAATCTTGCAGTCGTCACCCAGGACTCTTCTTTCTGTCCTTGCCCACACTCCCTTTCAAAAGATATCCAGAAGATGAGCACCTGTGGCAACTGAAGAAGGTCCTCCTAGACTTCACGACCCCCAGCAGCACCTCCAAAGGTGGGCTTCTTTGGGAACAGTTTTCGCAGGTATAATTATGATGTGCTTACACTAGATTCCAGCGGACGAGGACACACAGAGATACAGCCAAGGAAGAAGCTCCGTGAAGATGCAGGCAGACACTGGAGTGACACCGCTCCAAGCCACAAACTGCCAAGGGTCACCGAGAGCTAAGAAGGGGCCAGGAGGGGCTCTCGCCTGGAACCACCAGAGGGTGAATGTCCTGCTGGCACCTTGATTTCAGACTCCCAGCCTTCAGAACCGTCATGCACACAAGATTTCCAATGCATGAGTCCACTCTATTCATGATACGGTGTTATAATGTCATGGGAAACTATAATGTCACAGGTAACTAATATTACCGATTCTCGCCGACCCCCCAACTACAAACACCCCAGCTGAAGCCGCCTCTAGGGTCTGGCTGGCTGCAGGCATCTCCCTGGGGTCTCCTAAATTCTCCCCCTTGCCCCAGCTCAGGTGCCAGAGGAGCGTGTTCAAACCGGAGTCAGTCACTCCTGCGGGCGGATCCCTCCAATATTATCTGACCTCCTCAGAGCAGAGGGGAAACCCTCACCGTGGCCTTCAAGGTCACCCCCTCTGCCCCTTCCCCTGTCCAAATCCACTGTGTGCATCAATCCATGTGGATCACAGCCTGCTTCTGGACCACCCCGGGGGATGCTCCGCCTGGGGCTTGCCAAGTCTCCCCTCTGTCCAGAACGCTCCTTGTACTTCACTCTCTCCCCCTAGTCTCTCCTAAATGTCGCCTTCCCAGAAGGCCTTTCCTCAATGCCCCTTCCCCTTAACTTGCAAACCACTGCTACTTATCTGGCTCCTTCTCCATAGCCTTTAACATCATCTAAAATACCAAGGCATGGTGATGCACACCTGTAATCCTGGTATCTGAGAGGCTGATATAGGAGGATGGCAGGTTCAAAACCAGCCTCAGCAACTTAGCAAGACCTTGTTTCGAACTAAAAAATAAAACAGGGCTGGGGGTGCAGCTTGGAGGTAGAATGCCCCTGGGTTAAATTGTCAGTAAAATACATACACACACATACACATACACATACACACACACACACACACACACACACACACACACACACACTTCCATTTGCTTACTAATTATGCATATTGAGGGCAATGAGACAGGATGAGCTTCAGGAAAGCAAGGATTTTTTTTTTCCTTTTATTTTCCATTGCAGTATCACCAGCAACTAGAATAGGGCCAGCCATGTGAGAGGGTCTCAAACCGAAGGTCAAGGGCAGGACGGAGCAGCAGAAAGGGTGACCAGCAGAAAGCGGAAGGCACGGGCCCTTGCAGTTTCAGCCAGGTCCCAGAGGCAAGCCCTCAAGTCTGGCAGACAAAAGGTGCCAGGTGAAAGGAATCCTGACCAGGAGAATGAGGAAGAGACCAGAATAGGGTGTGTTGACTGCAGCACATCTGACATTTAAGCTGGATAATTCTGTGTGTGTGTGTGTGTGTGTGTGTGTGTGTGTGTGTACGTACACACTGGCAATCAAACCCAGGGCGTCTCACTCATACATGGACAAGATGTTCAGCAGCCTCCCTGGCCTCTACCCACTGGGTGCCCATAGCACTCCTCCTCCCTTGCCCCGGAGTGTGACAATCACAAATGTCCCCAGAGGGCCGCCTTTCCCCAGATAAGGGGAGGAGGAACTCACCCCCCACTGAGAGCCAATGAGACAGTTTCAGTTCAATGACAGTGTACACACAGCAGGTGCAGAGGCCCCACAGGTGACATCCATGAGCCCAGGTGTCCAGGTGACAAGAAGCGGCAAGGTAGGAACTGGGGGATTAAGTGGGCCCTGCAGCCCTCAAAGGTACATGTCCCTCTCAAGAGAGACAGTCCTTGTCCTGGTCCAGCCAGCTTTTGCCCCCAAAGACCCCAAATGGCCAGCCCCTGATCGTACTCACAAGAAAGTGTCAATCCAGGTTTTTAACATAAAATAAGCCAACTCTTAAAATACAGTATGTGCTGAGCAAAATCACATCTGCAGCCAGGTTTAGTTTACAGACCACGACTTCGCCAGCTCTGGCACGAAGGCTGCTGGGAGGTGGGAAGAGAAGGGAGACCCATGAGGCCCTGTGGTGATAATTCAGACAGGAGGGCCCTGGGGTCTGGAGGCCTGGGAGAGTAGAGATAAAGTCTAGAACCCAGAAACGTTTAAAGTGAGATAAACTAAGTGCACCAGGGCAACTCACCAAATTCTACCAACACATAGGCCTGTAATAAACCACAGTGCCGTCATAACAGCCAGGTGCTAGAGAGTCTCCTTAGGAGCCACATAAATGCAGGAAGACCCATACTCAGTTCTAGAAGGTGCACAAGCTTGTGCCTACATGATCCTAAGCCTCAAGCCCAAACTGCACGAAGCCAAGGCTTCTTCACACCGGACATCAGGATGAACCTTGGCCCACCATGCAATCCATCCAGACCACCAGCCTAGGACAGTGCAGACTACAGTCAACCTTTCAGAATCGGGCCAGGGTAGCATCACTGCTCTGAATGCAAAAAAAAAAAAAAAAAATTTAAATTTAAAAAATGCCCCAAATAGCACATCCAATACCCTGGACTCCCTTCCATGGTGGCCTGGAAGGCAGCAGCTCTGTGGATCACAGACTGGGGACTAGAAGGACCTTTAAAAGTATCCTCCAGGCTGTTTGATAGAGAATCAGAGGTTAAAGTGAACATTTCATAGACTGCTGGAATTAGATCTCAGGTCCACGACCTACCAGGTACATTTCGTGTCATTTCACGACCATGCACACCAATACTTGAGCCCAGGGTAACGTTTTGTAGGGATGCTAAGACAACACAGGCCTGAACGTCAAGTCAAAGGCAACATGGCCCCATCTACAGAAGACCGTGACCAAAAGCCAGAGCTCCCCGAGCCACACTTGTGTGTCTGCACAATAGGCTTGTTGGGGAGCCAGCTGCTTCTGCTGCCCTGTCTGCAAACTGGAGAGAAAAACTTCCTTTGAGTGCTCTTCTCTCCCCAAAGAAAGATGACTATGAACAGAGCGTGTATATTATCATAATTCAGTAGCACACTGTCCCCTGCACATGGCCCCCAGCAAGGCGCTAAATGAACTGGTCTGCTTTATACTCCAGGTCTAATCAAGGTCACCAAAGAGAAGGCAAAACCCATAGGGCTCCCTGAAGGCACTTGCACACGACTTTGCTTTTCTTGGTACTAGAGTTTGAACCCAGACGCATCTACTTCTGAGTTACACTCTCCCCCTCCCAAGCCCTTTATATTTTCTGTTTGGAAACAGGGTCTCTCTAAGTTGCTGAGGGTCTTGCTAAGCTGTTGAGGCTGGCCTCGAACCTGCAATCCTCCTGCCTCAGCCTCTCAAGCACGCACCACTACGCATTACAAGCATGCACCACTATGCCCAACTGCTTTGTTTTTTCCTGATAGGAAAAAGGAGGAAACAAAAGGCAGATGAGCAGAAAAAGGACAAAGAAGGTAAGATGCTGGCCAAATGGAAGAAACTTTCAGATTGGAGGTGCCGACTCCACTGAATTGATGGCTAGCTCCTCAGAACCTCATTCTCCCCCCAAAAGTCTCCTTTACTCTGAATGCAACAGGCACCATCCTGGGTGGCTGGGTCTGAGCTCCTCCACCTTTGACAACTTAAGCCTACTTCTCCCTTGACCATCTGATCTCTACATGATATTTCCAACCAGTCCATGGGAGGCACACTAAAAGAACTGGGGGCCTAAGCAGGGTGCTATAGTGCTTGCCTGTAATATACCAGGGACTCTGGAGGCTGAGGCCAGAGGATTACAAGTTTGAGGCCAGTCTGGGCAACTCAGCAAGATCCTGTTTCAAAATAAGAAATAAAAAGGGCTGGGGAAGGATCTCAGTGGTAGAGTGCTTGCCTAGCATGTGTGAAACCCTGGGTTCAATCCTCAGTACTCCCAATTTAAATAAAGAAAGAAAGAAACCAAGGAGGGGCCCAAGGTACAGGAATACAGAGATATAACTAAATGGCACCAATATTCAGCAAGGTCAGAGGAGGCAATGGCAGACTTGGGCTGGTTGCCCCTAAACCATTGTGTTAATCAGTCATCACTACCCAGAAACAAGTTTTCCTGATTTGTGAACTGATTACATTTTCAGAGCACAATCCAGAGGTCTGAGGCATCTAAACCACTTGGCCATGTAAAAATACCATACATAAAGCCGCTGTGGGACACTGCAGTCAGAGCCCACAGGAGCTGGTACAGGAGGACCAGGGGGTTTGGCTGTGCCTGGTCCCAGCAGTTCCAGAGTCACACATCCCCCAGAAGATGAGCATGGGGATGCCCTGCGTCTTTAATGAGGGTGCCCAGGAGTCTCTGCTACCTAACATCAACACCCTCCTGGCCTTGACTATCCCCTTAGCTACCGGCCATCTCCTGCAGATGAAGCATGCCTGGGTCTCTCTCATATATGATTTCTTCATGTAGCCATTTTAAGGAACTAACTTTCGTTAATGGAGAGAGGAGGAGAAATGTTCCCACATGCAGGCAACACACACACGGGGGAGGAACCAAGAAAGGGTCTTTTAGCACTTGTTGAAAGGTAACAAGCAGGGAAAGCAAGAGACCAGGAGGAGCAGAAACTGTCTTGTCAGCTAGGAAAGGTAATCAAGAACACCCCACCCTGAGTCCTCCCCAACCCCAGGGTAGGGGGCAGCCACTAGCTCCTGCAGGACGCAAGTGCAGGAGAGCCAACCCCCAAGGCAGCAGAGGGGTCCGGGCTGGGGAGGGAGCATCATGGTGGTTTGCAGGAGCTCCACCTCTGGGAATGGATTTGATGTCAAGTGTCAGCAAGTAAATTGCTATTGGCTTCTCAATAAGTAGCAGGAGTGAGTTAAGTGTTTCCCCGTATTGTACAGGCTCTCACAGACTCAATACGGCCGTATTGACAGCACAATCACACGGTGATGCAGGCTGCTCTAATACCTCCACTTCCTCAATGAAAATACACTTTCCACTTGGACATCAGCCCATTAGCTTCCGGCTGGAGTTGGTGGCCTCACCCTCCCGCTCCCCCCCCCACGCGGCCCCCAGCCCTGAAACTGGCATCTGCCCCTCCCCCCACAACAACCCCTGCCAAAAGGAACATCTCAGCCAGCGGATTGTCAGGGCCCAACCAAAAAGATAAACAGTCAGACCTACAGGGAAAGGCCTCCTCTCCCCATCTATAAATCACTGGTGGGAAGGAAAGGCAAGTGATTCAGCTCCTTAAGGATAAAAATCTTAGCAGTCACAGAGGAAAATTGATGGTCCCCGGCAAAGCAGAAGCTTCTCGCTCTGGGAACATGCATGCCTTCAAGTTTTGGGGGGGAGACAAAAGAAATTCCAACTTCACCCAACTTGACCTAGTTAACACAACTTTCACAAAGTTCACACTTGGAGGCCAGAGGTGAGGTTCCTGGAAGGCCTGTCCCCCAGGTCCTGCTGGTCTCAGCTGGGTTGACAATTTGCTAATTATTTTAACACTAGGTGCTTTGCAAACACGAGGTATTTTTTTGAAACCGTTTCTCACCCATTTTCACTTGACTTTTTGGAATACACGGGACAAGATTCTATCATAGACACCACCGACACAGAAGTAAAGGAGAAGTTAAGTGATTTGCCTAAGGTCACACCGCTAGTCATCAGTAGATTTGAGATTTGAGCCAGACTAGGGGGGGTCAGCCAAGTTTTCCTACAAAGAGCCAAGTACCTATTTTAGGCTTTGGGGGCCACAGCTTCTCATTGTGACCATTCAGCTCTGCCAGGCTGCAGCATAGGAGCCACCACAGACAAAACAAGCATGGCAGCTTGCCAATAAATATTTATGGACACAAATAGGAATTGTGCATATTTTTATGAGTCATAAAATATTATTCTTTTGATTTTCCCCCACCATTCGTGTGTGTGTGTGTGTGTGTGTGTGTGTGTGTGTGGTACAAGAGACTGAACCCTGGGGCATTCTATCTCTGAGCTATACCTGCACCTCTTTTTATTTTTTATTTTGAAACAGTGTCACTGAGTTACCAAGTGTTGGCCTTGACCTTGACATTCTCCTGTCTCCACCTCCCAAGTACTGGGGTTGCAGGCATGTTCCCCACTGTTTAAAAATGTAAAAACCATTCTTAGTTCATAGGCCATCAAAAACAGGGGCTGTGCCAGAGGTAGAATGCCCCCAGGTTCCATCCCCAGTACCACACACACACAAAAAAATAAATTAATTAAATAAAATAAAAAATAGGGCTGGGGGTGTAGCTCGAAGGTAGAATGCCCCTAAATTCAATCCCCAGTACCGCAAAAAAAAAAAAATTACTTCTTTCTTTGTTTTTGGTGGTGGCACCCAGAGGCATTCTACTTCTAAGCTACACCCCTAGCCCTTTTTATTTTGAAACAGGGTCTCACTAGGTCGTTGAGAGTCTCAACAAGTGGTTGAGACTCTCCTCGAACCTGTGAGCCTCCTGTCTCTGCCTCCCAAGTACTGTAATTGCAGGCGTGCGTCACCACACCCAACTAAAACTACTTGATTTTCAAACACTATAAAAGCCAGGCCCCAGGTATTCTAGACAATAAAGCTATATGCTCATAACATACAGACATGGTGTTAGCTGCCTTTTTAGAGGAATTTTTATAACGTATTTCAAAGTAAAGAAACTTTCCATGAACACACAATGTATGCCCCAGTCACCACTGGTTTAATATTCTAACTGTGGAAGGCATTTCAAAACGAGTACATAGAGTGTCCTTAAATGTGGAGTGACACCCCTCCCTCTTCTCCACTCTTCCCCAACCAAGAAGGAATCTGGGTCTGTGTTCAGTAAGAAATCTGGCCAGAAAGGGGTTAAGGCCCTTCCAGGCTGAGATCTGATAAATGGCTGTGCAGAAAGCAGGTTCCCTCACTTTGAGATATGATGTCACTAACCTTTATTGATCCACTATCAGAGAACTTTGCTTATCTCTCTCCTGTGATATACTGCCCCTCCTGCGCTCAACTAGTGTTTAATACACTGCCGGGTGCCTCGTCCTCCTCATCGCTCAACACCGTGGAGCGGGGCTGCCACAGGGACAATATTTTACAGTCAGGTCCTGCCAGCACCTCCGCCTCCCAGAGACAGAGGGGAGGAACACCTACCTCAAGCCTGAAAGTAGACCTGGGGAGGACAGGATGGGACACAGACCCTCCAAGATCCTCTAGCATCTCCTTTTTTTTAAAGCACAGCTCCAGTCCCAAGTCCCCCCACCCCCTTATTACTTTCTACCACGGAAAGACAACTGTCAACCAACCATATTCACCTGGGACTTAGCAAGCATCTCCCAAGTCAGAACTGCGATTCAGAGCCATGGGCTTCCTGCTTTTGCGTTTCCTCTGTCTCAAGACCTCTGGGTCCAGCAAGAGGTGGAACACACTTGCCCACCAAAGCGCTGGACAGGCAATTCAAGAAAAATCATGCCAGGAAGAAAGCCAGAGAACATACCCAGGTGGGGCCAGCCAGGCTCAGATTCCTGAAGATAACCAGGTTCCACAGCCCGGGGGGCCATGTGATGCCAAGGCTGCCACACACCAGGTTTGGTGTCTGCATACCCCCACCCCCAGCCCACAGGCAAACGTGCATCAGGCCCAGCCTCCGCCACACCCAAGGGTGCGGAGTGCTGGCAAGTGCCAACAGACGGGGCGATTATTGCAACTCGGAATGTCGAGTAGCGGCTCCCGTTAGCCTTTCCAACCTGGACCAGCCTCTCAAAGGCACAGCTCAGGCTCCAGCTGTTACCCCCACCCTCTTCCAGGAGCCAGGGGTCCCAACCCCATCCCTGGGAACAGGGACAGTAGGCTGCCCAGAGAAAGCCAGCACAACCGCCCTTCCAGCGCCCTGGGGCACCCAGAAATTTGCCTAATTGAACATTAACAAGTTGCTACAATAAAGTTCCTCTGTTGCAAGCTAGAAACCTTTTGGGCAACAACAACAGAAGTCTTGTTACAAACCACTCTCAAAGCCAGGCTTCAGCCTCAGACAGGTGTGAACAAGATTTAAATACCTCCTCCAATACAATGCCTTCCAAACAAAGGAGAAAGTCAGTCCCAACCTCCTGGGGTTTTCTCCTTGTCTAACATCTTCTTCACTCACTGGGCCCAAGGGAGCCAAGTGTCTTCAGGCCCAGCCTCAGAGAAGACCTCAACAACCCAGAAGCAGGCGCCCTCCTTACCCTTGGCTATGCCGCCATGTTGGCTGCCCTGGGGCGCCTCTGAGAGGCCTCAGTGGGGAATGGGTGGCCTTTGGGCACCTCACACGTGCTGAGCCTGACATACCGCCTCCAACCTGGCAAGCTAATGAGCCCCAATGTAAGCCTCCCTAATGGATTCAACTCGTCCCACTTGAGAAGTAAGTAGAAGGTAGAGGTTGAAAGAGAACAACTGGAATCTTGAACCCCCAAGTCACAGGATCTTCCTTCTAAAGGCGACACAGGCCCTTCCTGATGCTTCCTTTTCCAGTAGGCTGGATACTAGACAGGATCTTGGGACTGGCTTTTTCATTAGGAAATACTT
Organism: Graphiurus murinus; assembly: GCA_004027655.1. Taxonomy (NCBI): domain Eukaryota; kingdom Metazoa; phylum Chordata; class Mammalia; order Rodentia; family Gliridae; genus Graphiurus; species Graphiurus murinus. The sequence continues at coordinate 65,005 of PVLC010005658.1, forward strand.
TTTTTGAATGACGCCAGCGCCAGGGGTAGAAACACAGGAGGAGTGTATGTTGGACAAGGGAAGGAATTATCCCTCCCATTGATTTTTTTTTTTTTTTTTTTTTTTTTTTTTTTTTTTTTTTTTTTTTTTTTGCTCTGGAGTATTAGAGAGAACACAGCATTTATCTGGAGATTTCTTCCCAAAGCCAACCACATAAATGGGACTTGAAAAGAGCTTATTGGATGAACGATTTGCTCACACCAGCCATCGCCTGAAGTGGGAATCCCAGTAGAGAACTCTAGGAAGCCCTCCACTCATCCTGGGAGGACATCTTTAGGCCATTGTTATTATTACTCCACTCCAAACAAGTGAGAGAAAGGCCAGAGAGAAGACTGGCAGAGAGGAGGCCAGGGGTGAAAGCCATGATGGACACAGAAATTAATTCTCCCTCATTCTTCTGCTGTGATGAGGAGAATACAAAATACCAATACAACCAAACCAAACGAAAGCAGACAGAACATATTGGAAGCGGCCCACTTCCAATCTATCCTAATTCTTGGCATACCTCTTCTGTTCTTTTCTACAAACTTCTGGGCATGTTTTGGTATTGTGAGTGATCAACACTAGTAGCCTAGCTTTTTTTTTTTTTTCCCCTCCTCCTCCTGTGGTCCTGGGTATTGACCCAGGGGCATTTTACCTCTGAGCTACAACCCCAGCGCTATTTTATATTTTACTTTGAAACAGTCTCACTAAGGTGCTAAAGTTAGTCTTGAACCTGCAATCCTCCTGTTTTAGCCTCTCAAGTACTGGGATTATAGGCATGCCACTGTGCCAGGCTAGTAGCCCTGTTTTTAATGCAAACCCTCATTTTCTCCCAGTTCAAGAGAAAGGCTGTCCACACGTTTAAAGAGAGAGAAAGACAGCCATAAAATATGCCTAGGATAACCCCCAATATACCAGCTACTCTCAACTTTCTCTACCTCCAAACTTGGAGCCCGGCCAAGGGTAAGAGCAGCCTGCAGACTTGGTATAAAATGTACGTGACCACCATGATGGAATTTGTTTTCCAGCAATTTTGACTAATGAACCTTATAGCATGAAAATAGATCCCACACAAGATGGAAGCTGGCTTATTTTCCTCTGAGCTCCCCCTTCTCCTACCAGATAGGCAAAGTGAGGGCCCCCCCCAATGCCATGGAAGGGGAGCAGGCCCCCCTCACAGCAACACAAAGGTTCAAAGGCTCAAGTCCTCCTTCCAGGTAGCTGGGAGGATGTAATTGGTGAGGCAGGAGATTAGAAATATTGGCAGCCTCTAAGTAAGACTTTAATTTACTGGCAGATCAATAAAGCCGGGGTTATATTGGCAAAGTGTCTACAGCTCTATTGACTCACGCAATGCCTCTTATCAATTTATCAGAAATCTGGAAGTCAGAAGATATTGTTTGAAGGGAAAGAGTAAAAAAAAAAAAAAGAAGAAGAAGAAGAAGAAGAAACAGGAAGCATGAGGCAAAAGCCACAGGAGTGCAACTGAGGTCCCCAGTGATGAACTTGGTATGAGGAGTTTTATACCATATCTCCTGCCTCTCGGAGGTCAGAATGATATATTCAGAGGTGCTCTGCCCCATTATACGGTCACTCAGCCTTCTCACATGATTCCATTTCCCATAAAACTTGCATGGGGGGGGGGATGCTACCAAAGCAGAAGCTGTTGGGGGGGGCTGGGTTTTTCCCCCCCCTAAGCAATTCCTTAATTCCTTCCTTTGGGTTCAGTATTGCTTGTCTAAGTTGTAAGTTGTAAGGGGGGAGGGTCACATGAATACCCCACCCCCCTGTGTATGTGTGTGTGTGTGTGTGTGTGTGTGTATGTGTATAGATGGGGATTAAACCCAGGACCATGTCAGGCAAGCACTCTACCACTGAGCTACACCCCAGCCCAGCTTGCTTGCTTGCTTTTTTGCTATATATTGCCTCTCCATCTCAGGCAGAATTCTTTCAACTTTACTTCTTTTTCACCAATCCACATGCAGACAGTTTTCAAGTAAAAGGGATATTTATCCCATCCTCCCAACACTCCCAAGAGGTCAGCAAGGGTCTCTCCAACTCATGGTGGCACCTGCTCTAAAAGAAGCAGGAAGAAAACACACACGAGTTCTATAAATCTTCACACCCGGATATTGCACGAGTTTTCACAAATAATTAATCTTTGTTTGAAAGGGTTTCAAAATATTCCAGATCACTGACAAAAAAAAAGAAAAGAAAAGAAAAACCCTGGGGGTGGGGGGGGTAAACATTAACACTTCACCAAACCCAAATATCCAGGGCAATGAAGGAGAGACACCAGAAGCCACCAAGTTCCCCAGTATTTCTATCCAGTAACTCTAGGGGGCAGGTCGGGGGAGAAATCGAGGATCTGCAGCGTTCCAGCTATCCGGAGGGAGGCCAAAGGGGACAGCGATTTTCCTTGGTTTGGAGGAACCACAACCGGCTTTGGACGATCCATTTTGGTCCCCGCCTCATACAACAAATTTCTGCTTAATTGCTGTTTTGCATTTCGTTGAGACATCGAGTAAACAGTACTTAAGTGTTTCCAGACAAAAACAATAACTCACTAATGACTAAGGCACTGCTAATTAAAATGCCCCTGTGATGGTGTGACTGGACTCAGAGCCACCACAGTGGACAGAACTGCCCAGGCCTTGAACACATGAACCGAAACAGGACTGTACAGGGTGGAGGACGTCCCGCTCCCTTCTCTTTGGGTCATGGTGGCCCTCTGGCTGAAAAGAAGGGAGCCGTTGTGGAAACTGGGGGTGGGGGTGAGAAGTCCCGAGGGAGGCATGAAGGGGAGGGGGGAGAAAAGGCCCTGGACAAAATGTACGTGCTAGAGCCTTGTGGGTACCTGGCCTGGCCCTCCTGACTTAAAAATCATGTACCACTAACAGTGAGGACCAGGCAAGAAGATAAACAGATACCCTCTTCCGATGACCACACTTTTCCCAAGGACTACAAACTCCTTAGCTCCAAAGCCAGAGTTCCTAATTACCCTTTCAAAAGAAGAAAGCTGAAAGAGAGAGACAAAAACGTATGCCCGAACTAGAGGATTACTTTAACCCAGTGGTCAAGAAAACTCTTCTTCCTCCCCAAACAAGAGATCAAAATAACTGACTTCCCCCTAGAGAGGAGCTATTCTTCTCTGCTCCCTCCAACTCTGAGTCCTGTTACAGAGGAAGAAGGGGGCTCTCCACACCACTCTGTAAGGGTCAGCGTTTTTAAAAAGAGAAAGGGAAAAAGGAGGCCTGGGGCGTCCGAAACTTGCAAAGGACTTTCTCTTCCTCCTCTGGGCTGGTTAAAGACCCACCAGTAAGCACCAGGAGGGGTGGAGGAAGCTCATTGAAACCCCAGGGGCCTAATACCCATTTGTATTCACACTCAGACCCTTCAGGGATGTAAAATCGGAGAGGTTGAACTGTTGACATTCACCTAGGGCTCAAGTAAACAAATCCAGCCTGCGGGGAGGGGTTTCCGGGCTGCAAGAGCAGAACCCCCTCAGTGCAGTGGGCTGGGGTGAGCTGGGGAAAGAGAATGAAGGGCCAGGGTGACCTCTCAGTGCAGACCAGAGGCCAGGCTCTTTGCCACCCCACTCCAGGTTCCCGCCTCGCCTGCGTCCTCCCGGACCTCTCGGGCCCTGGGGTCACGGGAGCTTTGAGAAGAGCCCAGGACATAAACACCGCTTGCTTAGGCCAGGGGAAGACACGGAGGAAAAAGCTGGCAGCTTTGCTACCGTGGAGCCCAGCAGGGCGTTCCAAACCACAAGCCCCAAGCATAGGAGCAGCCCCTCCAGGCCTGAGTGCCCCCACGCTCATGGAGAGGGGGTGGCAGCTGCAAGAAGACACACACACACACACACACACACACACACAACCAGGGCCCGTAGGGCCCGGCCAGCACCTCTGCACAACCAGTCAGGGCCTCAGAGAGCCTCATCAAAAGCTGTAGGGAAAGGGGTTAAATTCAGCCCAGTTTCTGACTTAGAGAGAAACTTCCCCCGCCTTCTAGGCCTCTCCAAGAGTTAGTCCTCATCAACCATTGTTATGCAAGAACTCCGACTCAGAAGAGCCCCCACTCCCTCTCCTGGCTTCCCTAAACCCCCCCCCCCCGCCACCGCAAGCACCATGGAAGCCCCCCAGTATCATCAGGTCTTGAACTGTTTGATGTCCCAGCGCAAGGCCTGGTCATATCCTCTAAAAAAGGAGAACAGTTTCAACTTGACTGGGGGGGTGGGGATGAAGAGGGGGGATTCCTGGCACTCCTTTTAAATGCAGATTTGAACTTTTCACCCGGGGTCAGACAGCTGCAATGCTCAGTCCCCAGCAGAGGCCGGCGCCCGCCGGGGCCCCTTCCACCTCACACTTTCACAGGTTTTTTTCCTGCCTGCCCAGGAGGCCAGCCTGTTAAAGGAATTAGATACCTCCCCTCCCTAAAAACCCCAATCCACACCCACTTCTCAGTTTACCAGGGACACAAATCCTACTGGCCTCTCAGAGGCAGCCCTCAGAGGGGCAGAGGCTAGCCAGGGCCCTGGGAACAGCCAGGGCTAAAGAAAATTGTTCTTATCACATGCGTTGACTAAGGAATGCTAAGATCAATAGGGAAAAGACACCAGCACTTAAGCAGCAGCTCTGAAGGGAGCCTGCTCTGTAGGACCAGGTTCACCATTGCTCTTTCTGCTAGAAACCAGGACAGGTCTCCCAACTATTTTACTAAAGAAGAACTTTTTACTAAAAAAGAACTTAAGCCATTTCACTTTGACAAGAAGTCCCTTCCTGCCGGGTGTGGTAGCGCACGCTTATAATCCCAGCATTTGGGAGGCTGAGACCGGAGGATCCGGGATCGTGGCCAGTCTCAGCTACCTAGTGAGGCTCTCCACAACTCAGTGAGACCCTGTTTCAAAATAAAGAATAAAAAATAGGGCTGGGGGTGTAGCTCGGAGGTAGAATGCCCCCGAGTTCAATCCCCAGTACCACAAAAAAAAAAAAAAGTCCCTTCCTGGGTGAACAAAAGAAAACTATAACCACATATTAACAGTCTTTACCCCCCTCCCAAAAAAATTTTTTGACTGGAGATGTAGCTCAATGGTAGAACACTTGCCTAGCAGGCAAGACCCTGGATGATCCCTAGTGCTGCAAAAAGAAGAAAAGGACAAAGGACTAGACTGTAGACTAGATAAGGGACACCTCTCTAGGGCATCCTTCATTCTGGGGGAGGGAGGGCAAGGCTTTTCCAGATTTGTCCTTATCACCTTGTCCCTCCCTTTCTCTTCCTCCAACCAGACAAGCCCAGCTAGCCCTAGCCAAAGGAAAGAGGTTTCCACCCCACAGCATAAAGCTGGGAGGAACAGCACACACTTGTAATCCCAGTACTTGGGAGGTTGAGACAGAAGGATCGTAGGTTCAAGACCAGCCTCAGCAACTTAGCAAGGCCCTCTGCAACTTAGTGAGACCCTGTTTCAAAATAAAAATAAATAAGTAAATAAAGTAGGGCTGGGGGGGGGGGCTGAAATAAAGTAGGGCTCAGAGGCAGAATTCCTTTGGGTTCGATCCCCAGTGATACACACCCCATAATGCAAGGCAGCAAAAAATCCAAATAAACACGAGAATGAGAAGTCCATGCCTGTCGGGGCTGGTCATTTCGCCAGCAGCAGCTCCTCTTCCTCCCATCTGGACAGCACAGGAGCCTCTAGAAGAGGCCCCAGGGCCACCAGCCTGGAAGTTTGTACCTTGTCAACCTCGTGAGGCCTTAAGGACTGCACTACCTCCAAGGGGAAGTGCCTAGATCCCAGCCCCTAGGAGGGCTTCAGAAAGCTCCTTGGAGTCCTGTTCATCTGTGCCTTCTGCATCGTGTATACAGAACTCACACCAATGAGAGCTGCGCCTTGCTGCCATGGAAGCTAGGTGTGCACTCCACAGCCCACCTGCATGCCAGGGAGCAGCTGACAAAACATCTGCCGAGGCCAGCCTCACATTTCTGCCTCCTAAAAGTCCCAAGGGGATGTCAGGAGAGCTGCCAGCCACTCAGCCTGTATCCCTGACACCCACCAAGAGGGAGCAGCTGGTGACGGACGGGATGGGCAGTGGGTGACGCAGCTCTCCATCCACTGCAGGCCTTGGAAGAGCCAGGGCAGGTCTTTGGTAGCCTCCAGCCAGCCCCTTGTGGCTGTGGAGACTACAAGAGGTAGCTCCTGCAAATCCAGATGCACTGTCAGTATAAAATACACACAGAGTGCACTGCCTTGATACCCAATCAGGCCATCTCGTTAAACTCTTCTTCATGTTGATTCTAGATTTACATATTCACATTTTAATACACTAGACTAAATAAATTATTAGAAAAGAACTCCACCTGTTTCTGTTTTGTGTGTGTGTGTTGGTGGGAATTGAATCCAAGGACACTCTACCTCCAGAGCTACACCCTCAGCCCTATTTTATTTTATTTTTGTGGTACTAATGATGGAACCCAGAGGCATTCTACCTTTAAGCTATACCCCTCCTCTGATTTTATTTATTTGGAAACAGGGTCTCACTAGATTGATAAGAGTCTCACTACTCTTGTGGTTCTTGAACCTACAATCCTCCTGTCTCAGTTTCCCAAGTACTGAGATTACAGACATGCACCACCATGCCCGGCCCTATTTTATTTTTCATTTGGAAACAAAGTCTCCCTAAGTTGCTGAGTCTGGCTTTGAACCTGTGATCCTCCTGTCTCAGCCTCGCAAGTGCTGGGATTACAGGCATGCACCACCACACCTGGCTCTCTGTTTCCCTTGTTTGGATGTGGCTACTAGAAAACCTTGCCTATTTGGCTCAGTGTGTATTTCTATGGGATGGTCCTGTTTTAGAACCTCTGCCTGTGGTTCATCCTCAGATCCAGGTGGGAGGAAGTGTTCTTGGATGTAACTAACTTTTTTTTTTCTTGTCTATCTTGACCATCACCCTAAAGCTACAATGTACCAACTCCCAAGTGATACTTCTAATTGGGTTTATGAATACTCTTAGTATCCAAAAAAACTATCCAAATTGCAAGTACAGGATAAATTAAGAGAAAAAGTAGAATGCAACATGCATGGGAGCTAGGCCAGCTCAGGAGAGTCCTGTACCTCTTCCAAGATGTTACCCATTGCTTCCGAGCCCTCTCCCCCTGACCCCACATGCTTGTAAAAATAATAATAAATTGTTTATGGTGGTTTGACAGGAAGATTACCCAGGACAAGGCCTGTCCCTTATTCCATCTTGATTTCTTACTACCAAGAGCACAGCACTCCCTTCTAACAACTGACCTTCGACCTTCCCCCAAAGTATGCCTAGCAGGAGCTTGGGGTGCCCAGGGCCTGCAGGCACCCAGGAAGTGGGAGGGAAAGGGGAGGGAGGCACTGGACAACACAGATGCGGTCCCTTTCCTATTAGAAAGTGCCTATTCTACCAGGAAGGATCACAAGGCCAGTCTCATTTCTCTATGTAAATGAACTTTTTAGCCACCTCCTCAAAGAAGAAAAGCTGCACAGATGCGTGGCCCATCCTGGGGCACACAATTACAGCCATTTGCATTCCTTCGGCAGCAGGATTAGCACAGGAATGTGCTCTGCAGCTTTGTGGGGGGAAACAGTTGAGGAAGAAAGGGGGGGTTCTCTCTGGCCAGTCCACCCAAAGCTCTGAGACACTTCCACATCTAGAAGTCAGAAAGTAGAAACAACTCCTGCTAGGGCTTTCCAAAGAGGGGGAGGTTGAAAGGCCTGGGGAGCAGGGATGGCAGCAGTGGAGGAGGAGGAGGAGGAGCAGGAGGAGGGAGGAGGGAGGGGTGGAGGGAGGAGGGGCACTGCTGTATTAGGGGAACTGCCCCTCCTGGATCTGCTTTGATCCCCTCCGTCAGTCCTCTGGTCGCTAGGAGAAACCAACTCCTCTCCTTGGGTTAATCAAAACCAAATTACTCAGGAATGTGGCAGGACAGGTCTGAGCTTCCAGGTCCCTTTGTCTTTGAGGATTTAAAATGAAAAGAAAAATAAAATAAAATACAAATTTTAGAGCAGATGGCATTAGGTAAAGTGAAGGGTCTGGAGGAACCTACAGGCACATCCCCCACTGCCCTCAAAAAAAAAAAAAAGAAAAGAAAAGAAAAGAAAAAAGAAAAAGAAACAAAGATACAAAGAACTTCCTATTCCAAGCTATCAACAAAGATTAAGTCCAAAGATCAGAACTTCATTGGTTCTCCCTATGACTTCCCAGGCGAAAGACCCCCAAAACTATATCCAGTCAAAGTACAACTAAGAAACAACAGGTTTAAATGACACCCAGATGCCACCACCTGGTTATTAAAAGCAAAGTCCACACATGCTCAAGAATATCTTCCCACCACCCCCCAGAAAAAAAATAAAAAGTCTAGAAGTATTTTTCAGCACCAGGTTCCTCTTTGGAAATACTAGAGTACAGAGGCAAGCATGCAGTCCTTATCCAACTGCATCAGTGAAACTCCACGGTGACTCAGTCAAATTTGAGATCTCTCCTAGGTGTAACACACACACACACACACACACACACACACACACACACACACACACTTTTTTTTCTAGAATGGCTCAGTGTCAGGATGACAGATCCCAAGGAGTGCCATGAAATACCTCTGCTGGTCTGTTGTCCAGAAAAAGCTAGGAACTCGCCAGGCGAGCTGTGCTGTTTACTAGGAGAGTGGGCTGGGTGTGCCCAGCAGACAAAGTTGCAGTAAGTCAAGAGGCAAGAGGAAAAGTCTGACCTCAGGGATGAAAGAAACCCGGGGCCCAGAGCTATATTAAGGCCTCCACACCTCCTCCTTGGCTTGCTGGCATTGGTGGCAGCAAGATGGGCATTGGTGGCACTGTACAAGATGGGGAAATGCACCCCAGGCTCCTGGAAACTCTAGAATGCAACACCCCATGCATGTTATCATTTGGGACGTCAGGAGCGATATGTCTGTCCCAAGGCATTCAGTAGCAGAAATATGAACGGCTCATTGTATTATAAAATGCTGTTAGGCCTCACTAACAAAACCTGATCAAAACCCCTACTCTTCCTCCACCCCCCCCCCAAAGATAAACAAAGAGCACTACCAGTTAAGCCACAGAGCCTGGACTGGACAGATAAAAGTGAGGCCAGCTGTGACTACCAGCTGGCCATAAATTGTAACTGGCCCCAGGCACACGGTTATCTGGGAGGTTGCACTAAAGTAACTTTTAAAATACTCTTCACCTTATCTGCAGGCCCAGTCAAACACACACATACATCACCCTCTTAGATCTCAGCCATTAGTATTCCATTTAGACTTTTCCAAAACAAGGTCATCCCAGTAGGTCTGTCCCCTGTTTCCGGTTACAGCTGTGGACTTTCACCCCCTAGTCCAACAAAAGGGACCTTATACACAAAATTAACTGGGACCATTAGTCTGTGGGGTGTGAGAGAGGAGGCTGAGCCCTCTGAATATCTGCTCTCCTTCCAGGCCTGGCCCAGGGTGCTGCTCAGAGGGCCTCCCCCACAGAGGCAGGCTGAGGAGCTGCCCCAGAGATTAGAGGCCCAGCTCTTTGGGCCTCAGCTCCATTCCACA